>VDFB02384270.1:0-27560 GCA_007258455.2 Sequoia sempervirens
TTTGATACCAGAAGCAAGCTTACCAAACAAGGAAGCCTAGCAAATAAGCCCCAAGGAGAATGAGGAAATAAACAGACAAGTTCAAGGATATTTGGACAAAGGTTTGATAAGAAAAAGTAAGCCCATGTGTTGTTCCAGCAATCCTAGCACCAAAAAAAAGATGGAGAATGGCGTATGTGCATGAATTCAAGAGCTATTAACAAGATCACCATCAAGTATAGGTTCTCATTTCCATGAATGGATGATTTGATGGATTATTTGATTGGAGCAAAATACTTCACAAAGATTGACCTCAAAAGTGGGTACCATCAAATAAGGATTAGGGAAGGAGATGAATGGAAAACCGCTTTCAAAAAAAAGGAGGGGTTGTATGAGTTGCTAGTTATGACATTTGGACTCACAAATGCTCCAAGTACCTTCATGAGATTGATGAAAAAAGTTCTGAAACCATTCCTTGGTAAGTTTGTGATTGTTTATTTGGATGATATCTTGGTTTTTAGTAAAGAAAAGGATGACCATTTAGCACATGTGAGGGTTGTTTTGTAAAAGTAAGAAATGTAGTTTTATGAAAGAAGAGTTGGTGTATTTGTGCTTTATAATTTCAAAGGAAGGCCTATGGATGGATCTAAAGAAGGTAAAAGCAATCCTAGAATGGCCAACTCGTAGAATCATGTTTGAAGCAAGGAGTTTTCATGGTTTGAAAAGCTTCTACAAGAATTTTAAATATCAAAAATTTTAGTAGCATTTGTGCTCCCATTACAAATACGATGAAGGGAGAGAGGAGAGAATTCAAGTGGATAGTTGCAACAAAGCAATTTTTTATCATTTAGAAGGAGAAAGTGACCGAACAACCCATACTAGCATTACCAGATTTTAACAAGGTGTTCCAAGTTGATTGTGATGCAAGTGGGTTAGCCATAGGAGGGGTTCTAAGTCAAGAGGGCATACCTATAGATTACTTTAGTGATAATATAAATGATGCCAAAAGGAAGTACTCGGTGTATGATAAGGAGTTATATGTTATTGTTCATGTACTCAAGAAGTGGAGACAATACTTGTTGCCCAAGGAGTTTGTTCTCTACACCGATCATCATGCTTTACAATCCATTAACATCCAAGGTAAGCTAAATCAAAGACACATGAAATTGGTTGATTTTATTCAGAGCTACTCATTTGTTCTTAAACATAGAAGTGGCAAGTCAAATCGAGTAGTTGATGCATTAAGTATAAGATGTTTGTTGTTAAATAAGATGCAAGTAAATGTTCCAGGTTTTGACTCCATGAAGGAAATTTATGAGAAGGATTTTTATTTTGGTGAAGCATGGGCAGTTTGAAAATACCCAATTGAAGGGGATAGAACACAATGGTTGGAATATTTTATTGAAGAAGGATTTTTGTTTAAGGGGATCAATTATGCATTTCAAGGGGATCAATGAGAGAGAATCTAATTAGAGAGAAACATAGTGGAGGACTTGGAGGGAAATTTGGGGTGGATTAAACTTTTGGGCAGCTTCAAGAAGGTTACTATTTGCCAAGGATGTATAAGGATGTAAATAATATAATGCAAGGGTGCTCAATATGCCAACATGCCAAAGGGAAAAGTCAAAACATCAAGTTATATCAACCTTTTCCTACACTCAAAAGACTATGGGAAGATGTGAGTATGGAATTTGTCCTTGGGTTTCCAAGGAATCAAAAAGGTAATGATTCCATTTTTGTTGTAGTAGATAGATTTTCCAATATGGCACACTTCATTCCATGCAAGGAATCTAATGATGCAACACATATTGCACATTTATTTTTCAAGGAAGTTGTGAGGTTACATGGATTACCTAAGAGAATTGTTTCAAATAGATATTCTAAGTTTGTTGGTCATTTTTGGAAAACATTATGGAAGAAGTTGGATACAAAATTAACTTTTAGCTCAACCTATCATCCTCAAATAGATGGTCAAATTGAAGTAGTCAATTGGATCCTTGGAAACTTGTCGAGATTTTTTATTATAGATGGAAGCCAAAACAATGGGATTTGGTGCTTGCACAAGCTAAGTTTGCATATAATAATTCCATCAATAGAAGTACAGGCAAGAGCCCCTTTTATATCGTCTATGGATTTAGTCCAAGAGGTGTAATGAACTAAGGGATAGTGTAGATTTGGGAAGAAGTGTTGTAGCTAAATATTATGCAGAGTATTTGCAAGAACTACACAAGGAAGTCAAGGAAAAGCTAGAGGCCAACAATAAGAAGTATAAGGAACATGTTGTTTTGAAAAGGAGAGATCAAGAATTTGAGGTTAGGTAATTGGTTTTGGCACACCTACGAAAGGAGAGATTCCCACAAGGAACTTATGAAAAGCTAAAACGAAAAAAGATTGGTCTATGTAAGGTGATTATAAATTTTTTAGCTAATGCTTATGAAATAGAACTACCATCAGAGTTGAGTATGTTGGCATTTCAATTCACACCTCTAGAATGTGGATTAAGAAACAGATAGTTATGCACAGTTAGACTGCTCTTCAAATTAGGAGGCCTCTTTGTTGATTATTCTTAAAAAGAAATACTAAACTAATTGCCTATCTTTTATCTCAACTGAGAGCACAAGGTTATAAAACTCTTTGCGTCGTAGATGAGGTCTTCTCTGGTTTCGTAACTTCAACTACAACTAAGCCTATTCTAATAACACTTCTAATATCTCAAGTAAATTCAAAGAAAGAGAGTTAGAAGTAAACGAGGAATTATTGATTTGACGCAAAATCTTAAATAAGCTTGCATCCAGAATACAACCAAAGACTCATTGTACTTATGAGATGTAAGATGAAATAAAGATTACTAAAGCAAAACATAAAACAAAGTGCTAAAATAGATTGAGACAATATGTTAGAGAAAAGTAGGCGTGAGACTTTCTTCCTCAATTTATAATAGTAAAAAAACTTCTAGGACAACAGATTGTAGAAAATGTAGGCATACAATATGTGATCAACCAAATTACAATTGACACAACTGAACATACACTAAATAGAAAACTTCCAAGAAAAATTAGCCTCAGTAATTTTTTTATCACAAGCACGGTTAAAAATAAATGGGAAAGGCTTCCCATATTTATACACAAACAAATGAGTAGGGAACCCTAAAATCTCCTTATTTTTAACAATTAGTCTTGCCAACATGCAAGCTTTATTTCTAGAAATCTAAACAAAAGATAACTAATAGTTAACTAGAATGCTAACATCAATTAACTAATCTAACTCTAAGGAAAGCTCCAACTATACAATAGATATTTCCAAAGAATAGATATGAATGAAAAGATAACAACAAGTTAAACTCGGAAAAGACATCGAGTTAACTGTTGCTTTAAGTTCTATCCTTGGAAGACATTGCATGTATTCAACTAGCAGTTCACTCATTGACAACTTGGGATATCATCTCCTCCAGAAAACCGTTAACTACCTCTTCATCAGGAAAACTGATACTCTTCATAACAATGTATTGTCTCTGCAACATCTCTTCACCATCTGCAATTAGATTTAGAAATTATTTGATCTTTTCAACTGCTCCATCAAATTTTGTTGAAAAGGAAATCACATGATTCATATTCAAGGCAACATGATCACCATTAAAACTATCATGGACAAGGTTCTAAAACTCTATATGTACTTCATCGAGATCAAAGTAAGTGCCATCTTCATGTCAATATTGAAAAGAAATTTGCGACACAAACGTGCTTACGAACTTGAGAGCACTAGTAACCTTCTGTTTATATCCAACCAACTCTAGAGATATTCCTTTGTATATTTTTACTTTGACGAAGTGTTGTTCTCTCTAAGCAAAAATTTTCTTCTTGTGTTCTTCTATAGTGACTAAATCAAGTGCCATCTTCATGTCAATATTGAAAAGGAATTCGTGACACAAATGTGCTTACGAACTTGAGAGCACTAGCAACCTTTTGTTTGTATCCAACCAACTCTAGAGATATTCCTTCATATATTTTTACTTTGACAAAGTGTTGTTCTCTCTAAGAAATTTTTTTCTTCTTGTGTTCTTCTATAGTGACTAAATCATAGGTTGTCCTCAAGTCGAAAATGACAATCTCATATCTTGGCTTTCTTTCCGCTATGTTCTACTCTGACTCTTGAATTCCTGAGCGAAGATCATTGGCATTGTACACTTCAATTGGTACACCTTTGCAAGTATAAATCTTCCCCTAGTGATGAATTCTTCTACCCAATCTCTCAAATGTTTCCCATATATAACCAACTGACTCAACTGCTATTGATCTGCAGGTGAATCCAGAATCTATGGAAGAAAATTAGTGACATGTGAAGTACCATGAAGTAGATTGGAAATGTACTACCACAGCTGTCAATTCTTAGCCTTAAGGGTTGCCTTCTCTTCTCCATACTTGAGCACTCTCTCCTTCAGGTTAACTGCTGCAACCTCAAAGAGATTCACATCAACATGTTGTGTGATTCTACCAAGATTGGCTTTGACCAATGTGAAGTCATCAACCTCAACCTCATCGACATTCTTGTCTTCTGATGGTGTAGCAATCTCAATGACAACCTCATTAACTCATTATTACAATTCTTCTCCACATGAACCTGCTTCTTGAGTTTCTTCTCTATTGTTTCTTGATAGATGTTATCAAACCATGCAAATTCCAACTAATAAGAAGGATTTATCCTCTTCCTACCTAGGAGGTTCTCAAGCCAAGATGAAGGGTCTCTACTAACTTCTATGGGAGAATTGGTTCCAACTCTAGCCACTCTTGATGGATCAATTGGCATTGAGACATTGTGAACTGGTGAATCCACTCCTGAGACTATGTGAATGGGAGAAGGTTGTGGTGATGGCAAAAGAATAGGAGATGAAGGATCTACCTCAACTTGTGATATTGCCTCAACTGGAACTTTTGATGCCACTGTTGATTGCTCCTGTTGATTAACCTTTTCCTTCAAACTCTGTCATTCCGCTCAGCTTAGTACCTTCAGGAGGATTGCTCATTTCTTTAACTTTGGGTCTTGGTCTAGAAGAGGTAGGTAGTGATGAATGAACCACTGGAAGCTCTGTAACTAAAATGATTGCCTTCCATGTCCTCTTGCTACTCAAGAATAGTTTCTTGTTCTTGACAATCCAACTTTTTCTTTCTTCAATTGAGGTGCTCTCTTTAGCATACCAATCAATTAATCAGAGTGGTTGTTGATCAACCTAATCTCTAGCATATGTGGGAAGTAAGACTTCTCCATCATCATCTGACAAACCCTCTACATCTTCTGACAAGAAATCAACAATCTGAGGAAGATAAAGTCTATTGTAATAATGCTTGAGCACTTCAAACTCATCTTCACAATTAACCCAAAAATATTCAATTGTAGGTTTATGTGAATTATTTTGACCAAGACGAGTTGCCAAGAGACCCCAAGGGTCATATGAATGCCTCTCTTTGAGAAACTTGAGATTAAGCTTTGACAGTTCATTTCTTATCAACTTAGCATTAGCTGTTGATTTGCATCTATATATACTCATCTCAAATGGGAAACTGACGAAAAAATTGTGTTTGTTACGCAAAAAGGTGTGCACTTCATGTACTTTCCTTAGGAACTCCATAAACACTACCTTATCTGTTGGATATCTAGGTAGCATGAATAGATCACCTGAGAAGCCATATACTCTAATGTAGGAGAAAGTGGGAAATTGGATAAACCAATCTACCATTTCCAATTTGGCATCTGATGAAAACAGTATATGCAACTCATTTTCAAGATCTTGCACCACATGCATAAGGAAAAGATCATTCACACACTTGAAATGTTGCTCTAATTGTAAAAACTATAATTGCGGGTAATGCTCATACACATGTTGATTTCCTAAAGTTCCAATGACATTAAAACCTCTAAACTTGCCTTGAAATGTCATTAGATATGCGAGGTATGATATCATGTGGAATTCATGGGCTTGAAGAACCCTATCATCTGGTGGTGAAGAGTATCACTAATCAATGTTGGCGAGTCATAGTGTTCTCTTTTGTTGACAATATGGCACATGATGTAGAACATCCAAGGTTGAAACTTACATGCTTTTGCTTGACCTGTGACTCAGTTGAGCAAAGTAATCAGGACTGCAAATTCATCTTGAACTCACCACATCCAACATTCCTTGGCAAAGTGTTTTGCTTCTCTTTCAATCACCTTTGTGCAATCCTTTTATGGCACTGATCCTTTTGTGCATTCCACACCTTTTCACATTCTTCAACTGATACAATAAAGTTATCTGCACATGGTGGAATGGAAAAACATCTCTCAATGTCTCTCAGCTTGAAGTTGCAAATAATATTCCTATATGTTGATTGGATTTCTCATGAAGCTGGATTGTAATGCTTGACACAAGAAATCACAAATTCAATGTTTTGTGTTGAGATGGGAAAAGAAGCTATTGTAAGAAAGTCGAAATGATCAAGATTCTTGCTTGTAATGTTGTCTATTCCTTTCAATGTGTTCAGATCAACTACTGGATGTACTTGATGCAAGTTGGTGTCAAATTCCTTTAATAAATCATGAACCAAGACCGATTTGGTCCTAATTTCTATTGCAGAGAACTGCATATCTGAAAACTCAAAGATTGACTGTGAACGTGACTATGTTTGAACAAGTTCTACACAAATGCTAAAAATAGCTTCACTGATTTTTCTTCAAAAAGAGGTAGATTTTTCGAAGAAAAAAAACTGAGATATGGGTTTTGTAGATAATGTCATTTTGAAGAGACCCAGATTGCCAGTTTTAGAAAAAAAATATTTTTTTCAAGAACATGCAAGATCCTCAAAAAAAGTAGAAGCAGCGAAGCAATTTTTTTGAAAAATACTGAGATTTGGGTTTTGTAGATATTCATGTGCACCCAGATCATCTATTTTTCAAAAAAAGTGAGTTTTTTCCTGAAAAAGAAAGTTCTAGAAAGAGGGAATCCATAGAAGGAATTTTTCAAAAAAAGTTAAGGTCTAGGTTTTGTAGAAAATTTCATTAGGAAAGACCTAGATCGTCAAATTTCCAAAAATCTGAGGATTTCTCGAACATGCGTGATTTCCTAAAAAATAAAGCCAAAGAAGTAGATGAAAATTTTTCCAATCTTGAAGAAGAATGAAAAAGAAGTAGACCCAGATTTATGAAATTTGAAAAATTTGACCACCTATTTTTAAAAAATGATGCCCTAGAAAAATAGACCCTGGAAAAGTGTTCTTTTGTGCAACCTGAACTTGAATCTATGAAGAACGCTAAAAAATATCTTCGTTTGAGCCTTCAAATCCTGTTGAGCAGAAAATTTTGTGTTTCTTCCTCTTGAAGCTAACCTGCAATTTGTAAATAATGGACACCCAAAGCTTCTTTAAATAAAGTTTGGAAGCAAACAAGCACTTCACTTCAAAAACCCTAAAATTTAGGAGTCATCATGCAAAAATATCTAACTTTATTTGCATCAACTCGAAGAATTCCTAAATAAATAGGGTGGCCAAATCATGCTTATGAGATATTTTTCAAAAAAAAAATCTAACTTAAGTTGACTTGGGCACCTTGCTTGAAATAAGGCGCCCAACTTTAGCAGTGTTAGAATATTTTTTGAAGTTTTCAAATTTCAAGCTTTTACGCCTCTGTTTGATCTTTGATTCCGGACGTCTAGATAGATCCCGTGAACTGGCTAATGGACTCATTGAAGAGCGTGATCAAATCAAAGAAGAACCTCTTGGAGGCTACAAACCCTAAAAACTAGTTTTGAGGGCTTGAAATCCTAGGCACCCCTAGCTGACTGGGGCACTTTTCTTTGCCAGACAACCATTTTTTGACGACTTTCAACTTTTCAAATTTGTCTTTCTTTGTCTCTCGTGCTTCATTCTCCATTCAAATTGCAATTGTTGACATCTAATGGATCCTCTGGTTTAGCTAAGTTATTCATCGAAAAGCCTGAAGAATTTTGAAAAGAATGACTAGTTTTGTAAACCCTAGAAACTGATTTAGATTACTCAAAACCCTAGGCACCCTTGGCTGACTGGGGCACCCATGTGTGCCAGACTTAGAATTTTTTTTATGAATTTCATGATTTTTCAATTTCTCCCTCTGTTGCAACATCTCTGTTTGATATAATATTCTAGTAGTTTGGTAGATCCCGTGAATTGAATGTTGGACTCATTGGAAAGCCTGCTCAAATCTAGAAAGAAACTCTTGGAGGTTGTAAACCTTAAAAAGTAGTTTTGAGTGCTTGAAATGTTGGGTGCCCCTAGCTAGCAAGGGCGCTTTTCTTCACCAAACAACCAAATTTTGAGTTCTTAGTTTTTCCTTTGACTTTCTTCATTTTTCGTTTGATTTGCAATTTTTGGTGTTTGACAGGTCCCTTGAGATGGATGATGAATTCGTTGAAAAGCCTGAAGAATTCTAAGAAGAATCTTTTTGAGGCTGCAAACCCTAAAAACCACCTTTGACTGCTTGAAATCTTGGGCATCCCTAGTTGGCAGGGGCACTTTTTTGCAAATTTCTCTTTGCCTCGCATTCACCACCTTATCGACTCCATTAACCACCTTGATGACTTTGTTTTCCTTCATCATCTCACGTGCATGATAAATAGAAACTAAAAATATTCCAAGGCATTGAAAGCCTAGGAGCCTTCCTTGGCTAGGGGCACCAAAGATCTCTAGTGTTAGAATAATTTTCATGAATTTGGCTATTTTTAGATTCCCCTCCTTCGTTCACCATTTTTCAAGCATCTTTCATAGTGGATTTATTTGTGCAGCATTTGAAACTTAGATTATGACACCTGGTGGTTGGCCATCCTCCATTGATGACATCGGAGGTCCTAATTTATCTTCTAAAAAAGTGAAATAGACCCACCAAAGAAAAATTGACTTTTTGACAATTCTAACTAGACCAATGTGATAAGGATGTAAAATCAACCAATCAAAATCAATTTGAGCCATTTCTGCAAAGATTCTATTTTTAGCCATTTTTCTAAAAAATAGGGCCAAAAAACTGAAGTCTAGGTTTTGTAGATAATCTCATTCTGAAGAGACCTAGATCGTCAGATTTTGAAAAATTTGAGTTTTTCACCAACATGCGTGAATTCCTAAAATTTAGGGTTTGACATACAAACTTCTATTTTTAGAAAAAAATTACCAGCATCCATTTAAAAGAAACCCAAAAAAACTCTATGGTCCATTTATTTTTCAGAAATTTCTAAAAATAGGAAATTGCTATTTTTAGAAATTTTGTCCTTTTTGACTTTTGATGACAATTCTTACAAGATTTTGACCATTTTACCAAAATGCCTTAATGAAGCAATTTTTTTAATTTTGGGTACAACAGTGTATTTCCCCAATATCTAATGTAGTTGATTTATATCATTTTCATGAAGAGGCAAAAGGTGAAATTTATATGGTGATACCTCAAATTTGCCAACTATTGATGCCAAAAATTGGCAAGGTAACAACCTTATGGAAAACTCAGTTAATGGGGGGACCAATTGTGCTAAACTGAGTGACCTCCAGGTTTTTAAAGAAGTTGGCATCTTCTGTAGTCAGGGTTTTGGAATGGGAAAATGAAGCAAATATAAAAAATAAAGATCTAACTAAGGCGATGCACCAAGATTTAGATGTAGGCATGATAAATCTATCTTTGGGATGTGATTTAAGGGCCCGTTCAACAATCTGCTAAGTCCCAGAATAACAGAAATCAAAGATGAAAATTTGAATGATTTATCTAATAACATAAAATAATTCCCATATACATTTACTGAAAAGAAGATTCAAAGACATGGTCTAAATCAACAATTTATATTGAAATCATAGAAGTTCTACAAATAAACAACTCAGTACAGTAATGGCATAATATAATGTTTTGTAAAATAGCTTAAGAACATAGAAAGGCCGAAAAATGGCACAATTTGTGAGTCTCATACAATAATCTAAAATAGTACAAAATGCTTGGTGTCTTTCCCCTAATTTTTTTGTATCTTCTGAACTCATTTTCGGAAGGAAGTAGTATATATAGATAAAAATCACATTGCCTGGTGGGCCAATACAAAAAAATTCCCCAATCATGAACAATGATGCCTGCAGCAATGATCTCCCATGGGCGTTGCAATAGAAAATATTCTGAGCATGAAACGTGGTCGTTTGCGAACCAGATGCATCCCCTCCATGATGGCAATGGTCCTAGCATAACATAGTGCAGACATATGTTGCTCACTTAAGAAGGTAGTTAGGACACATGGCAATATGGCTGGGCTAGTTGTTTATTCCTCCTCTTTGCAATGAAAATCCCTTGCTGTGAAGACACATGGAGGCGATCTCCACTACCAATGCTAACTATGGGGTCTGCCAAAAAGTGTTTGCAGACTGATGCTATGTGGCACACAGATGAGGCCTGATAGGGAAGTGATGGGAAGCAGCTCTCAAATGCCCACATTGCTGACACATGGAAGCATGGCGAGGGCTGGTAGAAGAGCAAAGGAAGAAATTCCTACGAAGAGTGCTTGGTGGACATGTGGCAGTAGTGGATGAAGTTCTTCAAAAAGGGGCCCGATGATGTTCAAATAGATGGGGCATAGGCCGATACTTAGCAAAAATAAAAATAACCCAAAGGGAGCTTGAGGAAATTTATATCCACAACTTTTGGTGACTACTAGGGGTGTTTTTCCTGCAAAAAAAATAACCCAAAAAAATTTGGCTCGTAGACCAGAACCTTGTCCATTGGGCGATGCAATCAGATTTTGGAGAGAGTGGTCTGTAGAGGCAGCTAGTCGGCCTCAGATGGTGTCGATATGTTACCCAACTTTTCTTGCGCTTCGTGGAGATCGATCATTTCTTTGTATGGCAAAGTCGTGGATATACCAGCCCCAGACTCGAGTTGGAATAGCAGCTGCACAATCTGATGAGTGATGCCCTCAATATCCTTTGCAGTAGGGGGCTGACTAAATCTTTGAAAAGTGAATGTGTCATGTTCTTCTCTTCAATATTTGCCACAATTTGCTCCGTCGTGGCCACTGAGTCGTCAGAAAGAAACGGGGAGGGTAATCCCATCTGAGTTAGCTGGGAGAACCTTGCCCGCATGATGTTCATAGTTTGGCCCAGTGTGGCAGTGCACTCGCTAGCATGGAGGATGGTTGCACGATAGTTGATGAAATCCTTTGTTGTTTTGGTAGCCGACTTCTGGTCCCCTATTCTTGTGCTTCCTAAGTCCTCATCCGACACCGTGTATAGCTTATCCAACAATTTTTCTACCTCAGGAACCTTCTCCACAATGAATTGTGGGAACCGCTCAATAGTTCCATGAACTTCCCTGCCTAAATTTGTTGCTTCTGCCATGAATTGAAATGTCGGCTGAAGAGTCAAGCAGAAGGCCTTGACCTTTTCCCAATATGAGACATATAGTTGTTGGGCTACTTGAAGGAGGTCTGACTAGGTAGCAGGGGGTTGGGGAATATTCTTCAAGAGCTGATATCTGCATCCCTTGAACCCATACCCTGTGTCAGTTCTGCATTTTTTTCTCTAATTGAGCGCATTGATGCTCAAACTCTTCATTTTTTTGTTGCATCTCCTACTCCACCTGAGCCAACTGGTCCTGATATTCCTGGCTTTTCTGCTGTAGCTTGGTGACTAGGTGCACAATTTCTGCATCCCTCACCTTGTCCTTCGCTAGCAGGACCTCGACTCTCTCCTTGACAATTTTTGGCTCTTCTTCTCTCTTCTTTAGCTGGAAACTAGACTTGAGGAAGTCGATGGTCACCACTCGTTGTGTCTCCTCCATGAGCTCAACCTTGTCTTGCGGTCAGGCTATGCTTAGATCAAGCCCCATAGCATAGAGGTTGTAATCATCAGGTTGCATTTCTCCTTGTGGTTTGATGATGACTGGATACATGGTTGCAAAATGTAGTGATTGCTAAGCCTCATTGAAAATAGTTTGCACCTTTGGTTCAACTAGCTTTTTGTCATCCTTGGCCTTTTGCTTCTAGATCCTAATAGCCCGTGCTTGTTTTTTTTTATCGCCCTCCGACAAAAAATGTGTTGGCAACCTAACAAACTCGCCTACGAAAGGTACATCGCGAGGAAGAGTGAAAGGAAACAAGAGGGTAGTGGTTCTGGGAAATTTTTTCCTCGGAAGAGAGATTATCTACGGGGAGAATGGAGGAATATGACAAATCTCGGTCTGTGAACTAGCAGGAGGGCTCAAGGGAAGTGGTGGCGGTAGCGGAGTCATGGTGGATTCCATCTGTTGAGCAGATTGGGTCAGGGCCAATACAGTACTAGCAATAGGGGTATCAATAGCGGTCGCAAAGGAAAAAGGTGAAGCGATAGCAGATGAGTACTGGGCTCCAGCAAAAGATGGAAAGGTCTGTGGAGGAGTAAAGGAAAATGGTCCCACCTAGGAGAACTAGGTGAAACCTCCTGCGACCATTGCAGCAGTAGTAGAGAAGGAAGGGCCAACACTTGAAGTGATGGGCGACGCGAAGACATCAAGAGGAACTAAAGATTGTGAAGCAAGAGAAGAGGGATCAAAAGTTACCTATGGTGTAGATGATTTTGATCCCTGGCTCATCGTTGGCTCCATGCTTATTTCGGGCTCCTAATTTGTTGTAGGCTCTTGCGAACCCTCTCCTGGAGCTGCATCTATGCGCTGCTTTTTGGTTGGTGGGGAATCTTCTAGCTCTATGGCCTCTGACTGTTGTGGCTAGGTTTTTCTGGACCTTTTTTTGGTCCAGGTGCATGTAAGCAAGGCTCCCAACCACGATATATTCACCCGCACATTTGAAGAAGCCTTGCTAGGCTGCTTCTCGCCTTTTCTTTTTATTGTGCTAGGGCCATTTGTACTTCTTTTCCTTCTCCTTTCCCTTCCCCATATAGGTTCTAGCCTCATCCGGGTTGATATCTTCATCACCACTTGCGTCGGTATCCTCATGCCTATTGTTCCACAACTTATCAAATCTGCCATATGTCTCTACATCCTAATAAGGGGCATAAGGGTGTTTGATCTCTTGGCAGTATATCCAAAAATATTTAATCCTTTCCTCCCTCTAGTTTTTACTTCTTATCAAATTATTGCGAAGGATGGCCCCTATTCGGCGTTTCTCATCATACTTCACCAAAGGAAAATAGAACTTGAGCCATGCCAGCTTGCTCTCCTCTGTGGAAATGTGAACTAGGTCAATCAATAGATCATCCTCATCCATCAGTGGATTTCACCGCTTTTCTCAGTAAGGCCAAGGGTTGTGAATTACCTTGATGTTTGTGCCCCCCAGGTCATTATCGGGGTTATACCGCCATTTGTCATAAATCCATACTAGCCCCAATTGAGCCAACTTCACCTCTAGTAGCTTATGCGACTGCTTCTTTTCCATTACCATTGTTTTGAAGCTGAGTGGGTAGAAGAAAAATCCTTTCTTCTTAGCCTTCCCTCCACAAAAGGTATAGTCAATAATTGAGACCTGTCAAAATATCTCCAGGGCCAACACCCGATCAGTGACACATGTCAAAATCCAAAACAATTCCCTAGTAAAGCTGAACACTCGAATGAATGTAAAATCCTCTCTGAAAAACCAGTTGCATTTCGGAGTGAAACTCTACATATACCCAATTTGGCCAATAGAAAGCCGATAAAGTCCACCATCCTCGCTCAAATCTTGTAGAATCAAAGTTAAGAAATAATTTGAGAATGCATGATAATCATAAGTTGAGGAGAGGAGAGGATTCCATATAGAAACTGGCCTTCTTATTCCCTTTTCATCGAAGATAGCCAACCTCACATGTTTTTTGAAGAAGTCGGGGTTCTGATGCAAAAACATATGGGCAAGGAGAGAAGGAAATTTGAACCTTTTTTGTGTTTCATATTCCCATATCTGGCTCAGCATCTCCCCAATGATGAATTATGTGAAGTCATACTAGAAAAAGGAATGCTTCTTATGCAACTGAAACGCCAAACCCAATTGAAACTCCTAAACATACCCGTCGGTGTCCGGGCCACAAACAAAGGTCATCATTGAGAAGGCATACTATAGGTCCACGGCGAAAGCATTGTGTGCTATCTGAATCTATGGTGGCTTTTGATGGTCATCCCTGGACGTTCTAGTTTCTTTGTTATAAAAATCTAGAGCAAAATTTTTGGTTCTCCATATTTTCTCCCCCTTTGCTGGAGTGAATGACTCCATCTCATCTGCTTTGGAGCATTTTTCAGGGATACATAGCATGCTCCAAATATCTTCTACGCATATTTTAACTCTTAGATCCCAACCCTCGATGGTGTTGGTACTTGGGTTAAAATGCTTAATGCCCTTGTCGACTAGTTCTAGGAAGTAATGCACAAATAAGACCATATACTATGGAAGCCTGTTGAACCATTGCTTTTGCACCAAGGAATCTAGGTCACTATTCTTCTTCATTCTCTCATGGGCTGCCTCCCTAAGAGTCTTAGGTTTCTTTCTGAGGACGGGATCATGAATGCTATCCCATTCTTCCTTTATTTGGCTTTGGTGCTTGTAATTTTTTTGCTTTTCAGCGACCATGTGTGAATCCACTCTAGCTTCTCTGGTATTCCAAGAAAAGCGAAAGAGGTATCACCGAAAATATTGGCCATGGGTGTTGCACACATGGCGTCGAACAAGCTTTGGGTTGCCTCGACCTGTCCTTCCATCTGAGAACTTTCATCCATTTCAGGGTACTGTAAATTTTTGTGACGTTCAATTTTTTCTGCAATTCACTTCGGCTCTGTCTACACTCGAAACTCTTTGCTTTGGATAGCGTACTCAGGTTTACAATGTTAGCCTTTTGCATGTAATACTTAGTGATTTCTTTCTTGGAGTGGTAGACAAAAGTTTCCTTTTAGCATTAATTCGGCATGTACCGCCAACTCCTTTGCTCATGTGAAATGAATTTCTTACTATTTTGAAAAGACAAGAATTCATAATGACAATTGATAATCATGTCCTACAGTGTGATTTCCTTGGAAATTGAGTCAGCGATTGAAGGCGGTTTAAGCTTTCGCATGCTCTTGCAATTAATATCTAAAAAAGCGAAAGAGGTATCACCGAAAATATTGGCCATGGGTGTTGCACACATGGCGTCGAACAAGCTTTGGGTTGCCTCGACCTGTCCTTCCATCTGAGAACTTTCAGCCATTTCAGGGTACTGTAAATTTTTGTGACGTTCAATTTTTTCTGCAATTCACTTCGGCTCTGTCTACACTCGAAACTCTTTGCTTTGGATAGCGTACTCAGGTTTACAATGTTAGCCTTTTGCATGTAATACTTAGTGATTTCTTTCTTGGAGTGGTAGACAAAAGTTTCCTTTTAGCATTAATTCGGCATGTACCGCCAACTCCTTTGCTCATGTGAAATGAATTTCTTACTATTTTGAAAAGACAAGAATTCATAATGACAATTGATAATCATGTCCTATAGTGTGATTTCCTTGGAAATTGAGTCAGCGATTGAAGGCGGTTTAAGCTTTCGCATGCTCTTGCAATTAATATCTAAAAAGAAATAATTAAGCCAAAGATGCAATGAATACTTGAAAAGATATGAGTTCCTCCTTGGAATTTGAGAAGCACTTGCAACAAGACACGTCACCACCAGACCGTATGGATGATCACTTGGGAATGCCACCAATTTGCGCTACTTAATTACCTCTTATTAATTTCACACATAGCAATTCGTACATGGCAGACACAACTGGGTGGAAAATTCGAGCTGGCCTCCGGTGGGATTTTTGAGCTGGTACTTGATTAACATCATGCTTATGGCACGCAGATACCTCAGATATCCTGGCTATTTCTATAAATAGGCCCTTAGACAGAAGCAAAATCACACTTAGCATTTGCGAAGAATTGGTATTAGGCAATTAGGTCGCATTAGGCAGTTGAGTAGAGCTTAGCATCATGAATACTCCCATTAGGCTAGTTTGCAACAAGTCTCAGATGAGTTTTCTAAGTGAAATCTCCAATAGGTGTTTGAAAAGAATGACCAAAAACAAGCATTCACTAGCTACCATAGCCATGAAGTGGGTGTTAGGCCGAGATTGCGTGGAATATGAAGATAAGTACAGAGTCAATATTGACGCCTTTTCTCCTTTTGTCACATCTCTGCTTGATATCCAAGTTCCCAAGCCAATGATCTTACACCTTACACTTGAAATATTTTTGAAGCGCTACTTAGGAGGCCCTAGAGAGGTGGTGGCAAATTTTGTGTATGGTTTGGGCCTTCCAACAGCAAGTGACCTTTGTAAGCATATTGAGGAAGATGCAGTAGTACCATGGGTACTATTCTTGAGTGGATTCCACCTCCTATCACATGAAGAGCATCGTCAAAGGGTGACTCGAGCTTTCCACTTCCTACTTCGTTGCTACAATGTGGTGCTCTTTTACGATGTTGATTGGTGTACCGACTTCAGGAACCTGGTGTTCCCTCGGCCACTCGCCATTGCTCCTATTGATTTTGTTGTTGCTATTCATGGTCTTGTTTCTCCTATTGATGTTGTCAATGAAGTTGTCCCAAATGTTGTTGCTGATAATGATGCTCTTGCCTGAGATGCACTTCCTCTTTCTCTGTTTTTAAGAAAATCACTCTTAATCTATTTTTTGTATATATGCCTAAAAAATTCCTTTACTGCATATATATATATATGAAGAAACCACATACTATATAGATATACTTTAAAATTATGGCCTTAGAGCCAATTTGAAAATGTATTTACCAAAGTATATATATAATGAAAATACAGCTTATATCAACTTCCTGCTCTTTTTCTTGTGATTCTGTAATATGTGTTCTCTTTAATTTTCCGCACATATGGGTTCATTTTTGCTTCATGCTTTATAAGTTACTTTTATGTGCTTCTTGCAATAATGTGTTTCATTTATTTTCCTGCTTCCTTTCACTATGGAAATTATTGAAAGACCGACTGACAAAAAAGAAGAAGGAAAAATAATTACAATACTCACATATTTACAATAGTGGAACAATAATGAAGCTTAATTAAATAGTTTAAGGTGGATTTCGTTAACTAGAATCCCCAATGCTTCCTTCTCCATGTTTTCTAATTCAAACATGTTGTGCTGCTTGCATTGAATTATTTTGAAAGGGCCTTCCCATAGACTGTCAAATTTTTCGTGTTGGCCAGGCTTTGTAGCCCTCTCATTGAACTTTAATACTAGGTCCCCACATTTTAGACCTTGGTTTGAGGCTTTCTTATCGAACCATATTTTAACCACCTATTGGTGGTTAGACATGGCTATTAGGGCCCTTTCCCTTTTTCCCTGTACTTCCAACAACTCATCCAAATGAACCTCTATGGCTCCATTTTCTTAAACTTCCAGGGATTTGAGCAGTTGTAGCATACGAATCTCCATGGAGATGGACAACAACGCTTCTTTTCCGTACACTAACTCGTATGGCGAAGTCTTGAAGACTTTCTTGGAAGTTATGTGGTTTTCCCAGAGTGCTACCCAAAGGTTCTTATACCATTCTCTCTGATGTTCTAACCCGATTCTTTTAATGAGTCGTACTAAATTTGTGTTAGTCAATTCGGTTAGGTCATTCCCCTACGGGTAGTAATTTGATGACATTTTCAAGAATATGCCATTAACAAGTGAAAATTGAGATACCTTAGAGCCTAGGAAAGCCTTGGCATTGTTGGAGATGATGGTCTTTGGTGGACCAAATCTTGTCACCAGTTCCTCAAGGACATCCACAATCTCCACCTCTGTTGCATTCTTCAGGGGCATGGCCTCGGTCCATCTAGTGAAGTAGTTTGTGGCTATGAGGATCCATTTGTGTCTGACGCTGGAGGTGGGATTAATCATCTCGATAAAATCAAGGCCCCATTGTGTGAATGGCTCATCAACCACTAGTGGATTGAGAGGCATTACGGAATTTTTTCTTCTTCCTGCAAAGAATTGGCATTCTTGGTAGGCTTTCACCAAGGAGTATGAGTCATTGAATAGCATATTCCAGAAGTATCTAGCACACATGATTTTGATGGCAGTGGATTTCACAGAGAAGTGTCCGCTCGTGGGACTGCTGTGGAAAGTGTTAAGAATTCTCTCTACTTGCTCTATGGTGACACACCACAGTAGAACGCCATTGAAGTTTCTTTTGAAGAGGAACCCTTCAATAAATGCATATCCATTGTTCTATAGTCTATAAAATCTTCTCTTTTGAGAAGGAAGGCCCAGTGGATACTTTCCAGTGTGCATGAATCTCACTCTGTCCACTAGCCAGCAGCCTTCGAAGTCAGTCTCATTTTTTAGGACCAGCTCTGGTTGCTCCTCTTCGGCTACCATTTCTTCATCATGGGTCAAATATTCGCATAGTCCCCTTCCTCAGACAGTCTTTGTAGGACTGACCTCAATTTCATATTCAAGGATCTTAGTGATCCAATTGGCCCTCTTTTCGGTGATCTCTCCTTCCATGATATACTTGCGCACACTAGAATGCACGACATAAAAAATCACCTTGTTGCAAGATATAAGATGTCGGAACTTCTTGAGTCTCTTTACAATAGTGAACACTTGCCTCTTGATGAAGTTGTAGTTCATCTCATATTCCTTTAAGGTCCAGGAATGAAATTCTATCAGATGATCTCCTTTTCCTTCATCATCCTTTTGAGTCAAAATAGTAGCGATGCTTGACTTGCTACTGAATACATACATTATGAAGTCCTTCCACAGGTCTGGATTTACCTACATAGGAGCTAAAGAAATAGCATCCTTAACCTTCTCAAAGGATTCTCTAGCTAACTTTGTCCATTTGAATAGTTGGTCCTTTTTCAGCATCAGGGTGATTGGTCTAATTAGTCCTGCAAAATCATAAATAAATTTGCTGACAAAATTCACCTTTCCTAGAAAAGATTGGACTCCTTTCTTGTTGACCGGTATGGGAAGCTCTCTAATTTCCTTCACCCGCTTAGGATCAATTGTAATTCCTTCTTTGGACACTACATGTCCCAATAGTTTTCCTTGTATCACTCCGAAGACACATTTTTTCAGGTTCAAGGATACCCTGAACTCCTAGAATTTTTTGAAAACCATTTCAAGGTGATCCAAATGATCATCCTTATGCTTGGAGAATACAGTTAGATCATCCAAATAGATTAGGAGAATCTTATTAATCAATTCTTTGAAAGCAATATTCATTGCTCGCTGGAAAGTGGCTCCCACATTTGAGAGGCTGAAAGGAATTTTTGTATATGAAAACATTCCCCACTTGGTAGTGAACATTGTTTTGTGTTGGTCCACTTCTTTGACCTAGATCTGGTTGTACCTGGAGAAGCCATCTGGCAAAGAAAACATTTTTGATCCTGCCACTATTTGCAAGATAGAATCCATGGAAGGCAATGGGTAGTGGTCCTTTCAAGATGCTTTGTTCAGGTCCCGAAATTCAACACATAGGTAGATATCTAAGTTTTTCTTTCAGACTAGGACTAGGTTGGATACCCATGTGCTATGCTTGATCGAGAAGATGATTCGAGACTGAATTAGCTTTGTTAGATCTTGCGCCATTAGTGCCTCAATTTTAGGATTCATAGGCCTCTACTTTTAGCGAACTAGTTTTGCACCTTTCGTCAGCTCTATTATATGCAGGATGATTTGAGGATCATATCCCTTGAGGTCATCATATGACCAGCCACTACTCCTTCATACTTGTCACAAAATTTAATGAGCCTTTCTTTATCATGATGTGGAACATCCTTCCTGACTTTGAGATTTCTTTCATCTCCGACCTGAAGGTCCAAATAGTTTCTTTTCTCCGCTACAAACTTCCTCTTATCATTCCTCACATCATCACAATCTAACAGGTTTTCGAGAGTGACCAGCCCCTTTGGAAGCTTGTTGGACCTCAGCTGAATGATTTTTCTGTTGTAGGCCTTGGCAACCTTCAGTTGGAGTTGGTCAAAAAACTCTCCTGACTGCTGGATGAATGAGGCAATGTGTTCATCGCTTTCAAACACTTTCCAACTTTGATCATTATCTGAAATTACCGGTCAAACTATTACTCGCATAGATTGTTTATTATGAATTAGGTCAGAGGCAGGGTCAAACTGAGATCCGATTGTGGTCATGCAATCCACATTAGCATTTTGTTCTTGGGGCATTATTTGGATGTTGAAGGCTTCAAATCCTTTGATCAGGTCGTAGACTCTGTCTATAGGATCTCATGTGGCGATTCTCATCTATGGAGAGCCCTTAGACTTGATTTACGATCAGCTCAGAGTCTTCGAACACCATTATTTGCTTGACGCCAATCCACTTTGCAAGGCTTAGACCTTGCACTAGCCCTTTGTATTTAGCTTCATTGTTTGAATAAGTGAACTGGAAGCAGAAGGACTGGAGTTTCTTTTCATTGTGTGGGGATATCAAATGTATCTCAACTCTTGTGCTAACTTTACATCTCGCTCCATCAAAGTGTAGCACCCATAACTCTGAGGCTTGATCACTTTCGGGTTGCTTCATGACTTTCAAAAACGCTTGATCTTCATCATAGATGACGTAGGTGCCTAACCCGATGGCATGATAGTTTCCAAAAGGATCAATGTCTATGTATTCACTCAAGAGGACCTCTTCTTGATTGGTTAGATCTCCGGTCACTTTTTCATCCTCTAGTAGCTCGGTGCAATACATCTCCTCTTTAATGACGGGGGTATGGGCAGTTGATCATGGCTTCATCAGCCACATATTCCAAATGTAGAGGTTCGGATATTATTTTCATTTTCACTCCATGCTTGGTCCTGAGGATCAAGTGTGACCAATCCAAAGAAATATATCCACCTATCTTTGAAGTAAATTCTTGGGATAAGAAAATGTCGAACATGGGGGGAATGTCTATGATCATAGTATCTTGCAGAACTGTGATGCTAGGGCAGGAGAATAAAGTTAAGGGGAGGTCCTTGATGACACCTACGGTTTTGACTTTGTTCCCATCAAGCTACATAACCCCCATTTTTAAAGTTTCATATCCAAGTCCTAAGGCTTCAACTATCTACTTGGGCATGACTGTGGTGCTAGCGCTAGAGTTGATCATGGAATTATGTAGTAGTTTCTTCCCCACAATAAGAGTTAGGAAAAAGGGTTTTGGTTTTGGCTTATCTCTAACCTCAGTAGAGGCTTCCTCTATGTTATTTATGAGAACTTTGGCAGGAGATGGTGGGTAAATGGCCTTTCCCTTGAGCAATTGCTCCATTGGCTCAATGATTGGATCTTCCTAGAGCGCCTTCTGCAGCAAGGTCTTTTGCTTTGGAATAGCTAAGATATCCCAAAGGGACACATTAGCAGGTGATTTTTTCAATTTTTCCACCACATTGAATGGTGGTAGATTCGAAGGCTTCTGCTCCTTAGCTCTGGTTATAACAATTTCCCTTCACAGCTAACATTGCTATGTAACTATGAAGGTACTAGGTGTCTGGTCGGAGGCACTTTTGGGTTGTGGGATGACTGGTGGCAGGATGACTAATTCACCCGTGAATCTCCTCTTTAAGTGAGTATTGTAATTAGACCTCACTTGCGGGGCTTTCGATGTGGATGCATCGTTTGTGAATACCACTTCTTCTTTCATCGATGAGAAGAGTGTGTGATCAAGAGCTATAACCATTTCTTGCTCCAAGGACATCCCTTTCATTTGTGTGATGAGTACTGCATTTTCCATTTATGGAGAGGCATATACATAACCTCTAGAATCTGACGTTGCACTTGACTGCATTGTTCCACCACATTTTGTTGTAGATTGTCGCATGGGAAGTTTTGAGGCATATGTGCATCACCACATGGGAAGCACCAGGGGTTGATGTCATCGACTAAATTGTTTTGCCTTGCTGTCAGCTCTCTACTTAAACTTGGGTGAGCACCTTGCAACGGAGTAGGTACTGGCACTATTTGATTAGTTGTTTGAGCTTGCAGATTTGTGTGTGAACCTTCTTGGAACTGATTTTGTTGGTAGGAAGATCTTCTGCCTTGATAATTTTGGTAGGTTGGTTTCGGAGGCGTAGATTGGTTCTACTTGATGGTAGTTATTTCATTGGTCGTAGCCCACAACATCTCCTTGACATCACTCATCTCTTCCTTCAAAGATCCAAATGTGGAAGCGACATTTTGTGGCATCCCCGGATATGTGTACATGGATTGAGGAGGAGCGGGTGTGCTAGTAGATGGCATCTCCTAGGCAGGAATTGATATTTTGAGAAATATAGGCATGATGGGCTGAGGCAGAAACTTCTCGGTGTCTTTCCCCTAATTTTTTTGTATCTTCCGAACTCATTTTCGAAAGGAAGAAGCAGTATATATAGATAAAAATCCAACCGCCTGGCAGGCCAATAACAGAAAAGATTCCCAAATCATGAACAATAATGCCTACAGAAATGATCCCCCATGGTCATTGCAATAGAAAAGATTATGAGCATGGAACGTGGTCATTTGCGAACCAGATGCATCCCCTCCATGATGGCAGTGGTCTCAGCATAACATAGTGCAGACATGTGTCGCTCACTTAAGAAGGAAATTAGGACACATGGAAATATGGCGAGGCTTGTTGTTCATTCCTCCTCTTTGCAATGAAAATCCCCCACAGTGAAGACACGTGGAGGCAGTCTCCACTACCGACGTTGATTGTGGGGTTCGCCAAAAATTGTTCGTGGACCGATGCTACGTGGCACACAGACAGGGATCGATAGGGAAGTGATGAGAAGTGGCTCTCAAGTGCCCGCGCTACTGACACATGGAAGCATGGTGGGGGCTAGTAGAAGAGGAAAGGAAGAAATTCCTATGGAGAGAGCTTAGCGGACACATGGCGAAAGTGGATGAAGTTCTTAAAAAATGGGCCCGATGATGTTCAAATAGATGGGGTGCGAGCTAGTACTTAGCAAAAATAAAAATAACCCGAAGGGAGCTCGAGGAAATTTATATCCACACCAACCAAAGCACAATAGGGGCAGAAATTTCTAGAACAAAAGGGTGAAGAATTAGATGAAGTGATTGATTCTAGAGTGGTACGAAAGACACGAGGCAACAAATACAAAAAGTATCTAATCAAATGGAGAGGCAAAAATATGGAGGCAACATGAGTGGTAGCTCCAAAACTTTCCAAGCTTGGCATATCTCCACCAAATGAGTGTTCATGAATGAGCCCCCACTCATGAAACTTTCTTTCTTACCCAAGATGTTTGATGCAGGAGCATCCAGGTGCACGAACAATCCTACACAACCAAAAACATTTTAAATTTTAATTTTTATGTTTTTTTTTTCTTGCAGGCACAATTTATTAAAATTCTAAACTCCTCCAGCTTAGTAAAGTTTGATGTCGGGTTTGTGAAAATTCAATTGTTTAATTGATTCACATTTCAATTCTTTTAAAAAATGTTTAAATGGCGTTAATTTTCCAAAAAGACAAATCCCACGCCCAAGCCTATGAGTGGGCACTTAATGTGAATTGTAACTCCATTAAAGAATTTGAAATTTCATTTTTTTTTTAAGGATCGGAATGTTGGGCATTGAGGGAGTGGAGAGAGTGGGTTGAGGAGTGGGAAGATAATTTTTGAATTGCAAGTTGAAGGAACATATCTAGAAGAGGAAACCCATGCCCAGGAAGGAGTAATGAGCATTCATAAGCTTTGACTGGAAAAGGAGATGGAATCCCACTCCCAAGTTTCCTAGGAATCTTTTTACAGGAAAAGAATGAGGAGAATAGGTAAAAATTGGTGATTGTATGGAAAAAGGAAGGATTTGATGACATTTGAAGTGTGTTACAAGTGCTTTTTTCTGTTCAAAGAAATTTGTGATCAAAATTTGGCTTGCTTGTAGATTTTTTTCAGAATTTTTGAAAGTTGCTTATGATTGCTTGTAGATTGGTGTTGCAAGAGTGGCATATTTTGGCTATTGTTGAATCCATTGTATTTCATTGTTGTTGCATGAATCTTGGATTGAATAATAAATTTTAGATTTCTTATTTATTTTTCTTTTCCATAATGAATTCAAAAAAATCTCAAAAGTGTATTTTGTTGCAATAATTGACAATCCTATGGATTCTCAATTATTGAGCTACACCAATTTTCCATTATTTTGTGGGACTTGTGGATATTTAAATTCCTTGTGACCAACTTATCCACATTGATAACATGTACCGATGAATCATCTTCCTCTTCCAAAATATCCTCTACCTTTGGAGTAGTCTCCTCTACCTCTTAAGTATTCTCCTCTTCCTCTGGTATCTTGAGTATAGTTACTTATCCGGGAGGTAATGGATTCTCCTTTTTTTGTTTGATATCCTCTTCCACCACTTCAAAAACTACCTCATGAGAATATTCATTTTCCTCTTGATTTACTTTGTTGTTTTATTTCCAACTTCTCTTCTACATTCAAAGCATATGAGTAGGCTCATTCAGCTGTTTTTATCCTTACAAGGTTGAGTTCATCTTGAATGGACGTCCACAAGCCACTAATATATCTCGATGCATATTATTCATCTTCTTCCACATGTCCATCTCAAATATTCAACCTATTAAACTCCTTTGTATATTATTTGTCATTTAACTCCTTTTGTTTTAGATTGTACAATTTTTTGAATAAACTAAGTTGATAATTGATTGGTAATAATTTGGCCTTCAATTCGGTGACCATCCTATCCCAAGACTTTATCTTTTCCTTACCTTTTCTTTTTATTTTGTTTTGCAAATGATCCCACCAGAGAGATGTGTGTTCCTTCAACTTTGTATGGGCATACTTCACCCACTTAAGCTCTTCTATTGTCTCAAAATCAAAAAAAATCTCCATTTTAGATATTCAATCAATTAGCTCTTCTAGATTTAAACTACTTTTGTAATTGGGTGGATCCAATATTGGCTTACTATTGATTCTAAAAATTATTGTCAAAAATATTCCTTCTACTTGGTCCATTTTGTCTTACTTCTCTATCTACGACTTCTTCATCTTCATTGACGTCTTCCACACGTACCCCTCTTCATTTTGTTGTTTCCATAGCATCCAATCTTGTTGTTATTCCTTGCGCCATTTTTTCAATTTCACCAACTCGTGGTGCTCTGGGTCTTCCACTACCTCTATGTGTCATGTATTCACTTGAGTCCTCTACAGTTGTAGACATATTTCTCTCATCACCTTCCCATAAAAAAATCATAGAACTCTTCTCTCAACACAACCACAATCAACCTGATCTAATACCACTTGAAATAGTCTAGAAATGGAGATCTTATCAAACAATCAAATCTAGTAGCTAAACCCATAAAAAATCACTCAATACAATTTACTTGTATTTTTATTCAAATTTGAGAAATAAATTTTACAATCATTCAAGGAATACAATTAGATTATAAAAATTTATCCACTGACAAAAAATTTCCACCCTTTACTTCTCAATCTTCGTTTAGAATCGTGTTGCCTAGAACTATTTTCTTCTTCCCTTAAATCCCTTCAAGAATTAGTTACATGGTGTATTTGGTTATTACAATCGATTTGAATTCCTTTAAAATTATAGGAATTGAGAGCACTTTTGGAACCTTTTTCAAAGGTTCGAGAGGTTCTCAAAACCTTGTTAACTTTTGGAAACGTTTTTGAAACCTAGTTAAAAAGCTAACATTCCAATTTTGTCTTCAAAATATCTTTGATATCTTCCCAAAAGTATCTTTGGATCATTGTTGAGCTATACACAAAATCTCTTCTTCGCTCTACATGATGGTTATGAAAATATTGTTGGCATTCAATGGGGTTGTGACAACCTTGTCGGGAGTCGACATAGTTTTAAGAACTAGAACCAGGGTAAGTGCAAAAAGATGGTTCCCAAAAAGGGGGCTTAAGTGGCCACTTTTTTTCTGAAATCAGGAAATACTGACCTTGGATGTGAAATTGAGGATAGTTACACTCAAAATTTTGAGATGGAACAAAAACAAGGATCGAAGTGCTCTAAGTCTAATTTCTAAACTACTAGTTTATTTTGAAAATGGTTGAGATTAAGGGGTTCAAAAGAGGGACGTACACAAATTGGTGTTGTTTTTGTCAGAAAAACATAACATAGCAACTCTTGTACAACCTGGTGAATTTTTTTTAAGTATTGTTAAAATTGCTATGGTTAGAAGTTAGCTAATAGCATGTAGTTGATGCATGATTTTTTTGATAATTTTTTAATGAATATTTTATTCTTTACTAATTTTCGAAGTGGACACTTCCTGAAAAATAGAATTTTCGTCGTGCTACACCTAAAAATTTTGGAAACTAATTGAATTTTTTTTTAAAAAAAATTGTAGAATGAAGTCTAGTTTATAAAAATGCATTTTTTAAAAAATTTTGATGAACGGTTAATTTATAACAAAAAAAACACCAAACACTACTTTTGCCGGGGTACCTAGGCTGCAAAGAAATTATGGATGAAAACAACATTGTCAGATAGTGAAAAAAATTACATCGTTGGATAGCTAAGAGAGAACCTAACATTACCCAAATGCTTGATTTATTTGATATTGAACCATGTGCAATCCTAACGGTGAGTACAAACCCGATTATGTGAAATATTGTAGAATTTGCAAAAACACATCTCTAGTCCTTGGGAATGCCCTCCAAGCCTTTGGGTTGGTATTCCAAGGAAAAGACCAATCCTAAGGCTTGGGGATTCCCAAAGCAAGATATAACGCGTGTGTATTATAACACGCTCACGTTATATCTCAGTTTTGACATGGTTTTTTGCGTTTGTGGGGAACATGTCTAGCAAGACATAACGCGAGTGCGGTATAATGTGCTTGTGTTATGTCTTCCTTTATGTTAAATGCTACTCTATTGAATTTATTTTTATATATTTGTATGTTTGTATGTACATTTATGCTTGTATGTCATGTATGTATGTATGTATGTATGCTTGCTTGTATGTATCAATGCATGTATATTGTATGTATGCCTATATGAATGTAAGATTGTATCTACACATGTACATGTATGCTTGTATGTGTGTAGGATTGTATATACATATGTTGATAGGGTAGGGTTGGATGAGGCACTCACTGCCCCATGCTCTGAGTCCTTGCTCCTAAGAACTCCTAGATGTCTCTTCCACCTTATCCTAGTGGTCCTGCCTCTCATTTAGGTGCCACTGCTCCTCTTGACCAACCCCACTATCAACATGCTTTCCTTCTACCAAGCCAACCTTGGTGCCTTGCCACTATCTCACCATTGACCCTTATTCTTCCCTAAAGGCCAAATCCTCTCAACATTCAATTTTGATTCTTGCAGGGGTGTGTAGATGTTGTAATAGCTTCAAGATGATCAATCTAGGGTTCTTGTTCCATCACAAGACTCCAACTAACCATCGCTTTCACAAAATCCCTTCCTAGGGTTAGAAAGGCTACAAGCCTAGAGCCCCAATTAGGCCTCTTACCCGGGTAAATGGCAATTTTCTCCTAAACCCACCAAAAGACCTAGGTTCTTTGTTTATGGTTTGTGTTTCTCATTCCTACACCTTAAATATTTTTAGGGTTTTAAACCTGCACAGCTCGTACACTGTCCACACACAAAATTGACCCAAAAGCTAGGGTTTGTAAGCTTTCCCAGGCTGATTTCAG
>VDFB02384272.1:0-16019 GCA_007258455.2 Sequoia sempervirens
ATGGAGGAGTCATTCCAATATGTCAAAAGGTGCACAAAATTTCAAATCCATGGAAACTTGATACATGCACCGACACAAGAGTTGCAACCTTTCGCATCAACATGACCTTTTTGTCAGTGGGGATTGGACCTTGTAGGCAAGATTCATCCATCTTCATCCAAAGGACACAAGTTTATCATCACAGCCATGAAATACTTCAAAAAGTGGATTGAATCGGTTCCCCTAACCACCATCACAAGAAAGAAAATATCATCATTCATCCTGAATTATATCATCTATCAGTATGGCATCCCTCCATCCATTATCACAGACAACGACAGACCATTCAAAAATCAGGATATCCAAGAACTCTATGAGAACTTCCATATACAACATCAGTTTTATACACCATACTATCCCCAAGGAAATGGCCAAGCAGAGGCCTCAAACAAGACTATCACGAAAATCTTGAAGAAAGCCGTGATGAGAATGATTGGCATGTTGATTGAACCCACCTTTGTAGACTACAGACTAGTATTAGCACCCAGGCCGGGAGCAATACCATATGCCCTAGTCTATGGATTAGAGGCCATTCTACCTATTGAGGTTGAGCTACCATCACTCCAAGTGTCACTAAAGGGGATCATTTTAGATGAGGATTACAGAGTGTCTAGGTTATAGGAATTGGATGAGCATTGTCAATATGCAGTGGATCACCTAAAATCTTATCAGCAGAGGATATCCATAAGTTACAATCACAAAGTAAAGCCTAGAAAATTTTAGGTGGGTGATTTAGTTCTGAAAGAGAACCCCCGTAAACAACAAGTTCGAGAGAAGAAGGGGAAATTTGAACCCAATTGGCTAGGTCCCTTTGTTATTGTGCCAATCTTCGGATTAGGAGCATATCAGTTGTCAACACCGGAAGGGGATTTGTTTGATGAACCCCTCAACAACTTGCATCTCAAAAGGTTCTACACCTGAATCATCCAGTGCATCAGAAAGAGTCTTGAAAAATACAAAAACATCAAAAAAATGTCCTAAAAAAATGGTTTCCTTGATGAAAACACAGGCAGAGCATCTTGGTGGCTATGAAAAATAAAAAAAGATCAAAAATCTAAAAAATCAGAAAAAGAGAAAAAAAGAAGTGAAAAATTAAAAAATCAAAAAAATCAAAAAATCTTAAAAAGTGCAATAAAAACAAGTAGTGAAAACCTGGCAACAGGCGCTATTTGTGATAGGTTAGCTTTTCCATCTATTTGAGCATGTCGACCATTCACTTTCGTCATTCGCTTTCACCGTCATTCTACCTATCATTGAAAAGCTTCATGTACATGTCCTCGCATCGTAGTTGTGTCTCACTCTAGACTGGGGGCAAAATCTTGAACTCACTGGGGGCAATAAACTTTTAGCTTGAACCAACAGACAAATAACAATAGTACAACACAACCCAAAACAATGATCATAGCGCAACTCAACATTGAACATCAATCACACAAACATGAACACGTCAACCATCCAAAATCAAATAGCCAAATCAATCAAACCAAGAGCACACTTCAAATGGATGATGTTCCTTTTGAATCAGGGTGTTATCACTATGGAATGAATGTTCAACTGTTGAACTTTGATTGTTGTTATCATATCTTTGGAGCACCTTGATGATGTATTGAACTGGAGAAGCCAGGAAGGAGTATGATTTTTCTTTGTCTGTTGTCTATGAGTTGATCATTATTACTATGTAAATTGTTGCGGGACGTGCTCTACAAAGTATCACTAATGACATTTTGAATTTGCATAGGAAAATGGTTAACTCTTGTCTGTTTACGCAAGCAATACTTAGGTCATCTCGATTTAATTATACTTATATGCTTGTGTTAACTTGCAATATCAAAAATCATGAAAGTGGTATTCAAGCATCATGGTCTAAATATACCATCGATGTTTGTACTCACTTTCAACATTTTAAAGGCGCAATGATAATAAAAAGCATGAAAAATCGATTGTTACAAATGACAACATCTGCATATTAGATATGCATGGTTAAGTTAGATTGCATCCATGTTAGCTTGCATTTATATCTATAGGGTTTCCAAAGCTGCAACAATTTCACAATGATGTTATCTTTGACACTAATGGATCGAGTACACTTGACATTACCAAAAACACATCATTCTCATATAGAAAACACATCAGTTGCATCATCATTTTCATACATTAGAAAAATTATCACATCATTCATCCACCCATGCATAACATCATAATATTTGCATCAAAAAACACAAAAAGTCATGCATCAGCATCTCATTTACATAATCAAAATCATTTCATATAGTTGCATTAAGATAAGTGGTCCACTGGCTTAAATGAGTGAGTCTCTTGATTTCCAAGAAAGTTGGGAAATATGTCAAGTTTGTGAAGCTTAACTTAACAATAATCAACTGATGGAAACCTTCCCACAACTCTTGGAAGTTGGATAGATTCACTCATTTAAGCTTAAGACCCTAGAGGTTTTGAAGTCTTGCAAACTTAGTTAAGAATAATCATTTGCATCACATAATCATAATTCATCTTACAAAAAATCATCCATATGTCATCCCATCGTCATTACATCCATACATAATCAATATAAACATCACATATCATCACATATCATTTACATAATCAAAATCCATCTCACATAGCATAGGCATAAATCCATAAAGCATATAGAATAATTAATCATATCATCATTGCATACATTAATCATATCATCATTACATACATCCCATAATCATCATCACATAAGCATCATCATATAACCATCATAAACACATAAGAACTAGGTACCATCACATTATCATACATTCATCCATTCATTACATCATCTATTTGCATGAGAAAAGTACAAAAACATAAACTGAATCACATTTCATTGACAATCGAAATCCATCTCACATATCATAGGCATAAATCCATAAAGCATCATAGAACCATAACACATTAGTTGCATCATCGATTGCATCCAAATCATATCATCATCATCATCATCATCATCATCATCATCATCATCATCATATAGCATAAATAATATAAATTAAATGCATCCATTATAATCAACATGATCATCATCATATAAACATCATATAGAAACATAGATCATAATCATCACCACATATCATATAACCTCAAAATCATAATGTCAAAGTGTACAAGGATATCCAAAGGTATAAAGTGATACATCAATATAAAAAATGGCAGTGTATCATAATGTCTGAAATCAAAGAGGTACAACATCAATGTCTCAACTAAAATCAAAGAGGTACATCATCAATTTCTCATATACATCAATGTATACATGGCCACAATACATCAACAAATCAGAAATTGGAGCTATGTCGTGCTCCCCCTAGACAGTGCTGGCATCACATGACCAAGGCCCCCCCCAGACAGACCACTACCTCCTCCACCTAACGGACCTGCACCAAGATCTCTCGTATCTCCAGGAAGAGGTTGTGTAACACCCATGCTAATAGTGCGAGACTAGGACCTACTTGACCAAGACTGTGCAAAACTCTCCCGCCGCTCGGGAGCAACCACATCATGATACCTAACTCTGTAGAACTCAGCCTCCTGTGCAGTACGATGTACCTCTATGAAATAGTTTGATGACCCAGCAACCGCTGCAGCCTATTGTAGTCTCTCAGTAAGGCCCTCAGCCTACTCAACCGCCAATATCCCTCTCTATAGTCAACGTGTCAATCTGTCCCTATGCCTGAACCTGGGTAAGTTGGGCCTGCACTTATTGTACCTGTCGCCTACCTGCATCTCGCTCTACTGTCAACACAGTGATCTACCCCTGGGCCTGCATTAGTAAAGCCCATACTTGCTCTAGCTGACCCTGCAACATCTGAACCTATACCTATAAAGTAGCTATCTATGTTTGTTTTTGTTGTGACGACAGTCTGATCTCCACGTATTGTTGAGAGGGGGCAACTAATGATCGCCTCTTGCGAGGCACTCTCATCTTTGCAACATTTGACCCTGGTCCTCCTCCACCCTCATCTCCTCCCCCATCACTCTCATCACCATCATTTCTATCCTCCTTCTCCTCCTCCTCCTTTGCCTCCTCTCGTCGTCATCTTCGCCCATGACCTACTACCCCCTCCTCCCCTAGCAATGGCGTCGACTCGCCTAGAATGGTGATATGTGGGAATGGATGCATGAACATGTACTGAGCATACTCCTCTGATATCAGAGCATCGATAATATCTGGACGAACATCCCAAGGGATGACCTATAAACCCTATAGATATTGAACTGCTGCATCATAGGACAAAACCGGTCCCCAATCTATAGCATCTTGTCGTCACTGTGCATAGTGGGCCACTCCATGGGGCATCCCTTGCACTTTGCCATAATGTCTGAGTACTCGCAGTAGCAAAAACATCTCAATAATAAAATGGGTCCGACCAATCAGATAAATCGACTGGCACAAAAATGACATCTTTGTGTCATCCTCAGGCCACTACTCATAATCTAGATAGGGCCTCCATACTACAAACTCAAGATCATCCAGGGTCCTCCTCCAGTACTCAAGTTTTCCTAGCATAGGCTGAACAAGTCAGTAGGCATAAATGTGTACATATGGCCTCATGGTTAGTTGCTATCTATCTCACACTGGTTATGCAACTGCTATGTGCTCCTAGGCCTAGACCTGAAGCGATGTAACCCCTGTTGATAAACTCGCCCCTCCAAAATAAACAACCTAATGCAAATCATGGTACAAGTGTGCAAGCATACATCAACCCCATGCATATTGAGTGCCATGAGCAATCATGCTCTCCAGGATCCACCCCCATCCAACTGATAGTCCCTTTGACCTACAATCAGGACAAAGGAACCCTCTAATAAATCCAGCTAACATATAAGGCAATGTGGCATACGCATCAACCATGTCCCTACAGGGAATCTCATAGCTGCATATGGTATCATCCTCAAACACCCTACATAGTGCATTAGTCCCGCCCTACGCCCGAGAATCATATAGTACAAGCTCTCCAACCACGGGTATCCGCAAAATCTGCTATACATCCTCGGGCGTAACTGTGATCTCACAAGTGTGAAAATGGAAGGTGTTATGCTCACTATGCCACCTCTATGCTAAAGCTGTCAGTAAACCCCTATTAACCCTAATTTGGGGCATATCAATAAGGGACGAAAAACCGTATCGTGCAATGACAACTATCTCAGGTGGCGTCAGGTGTTGAATCAACTCCCATGTCCTTGGGAAACACTCTTTAATCTGTAGACTCATCAATAGCTCCTATCATCACAAAATATCGCAAATTAGTCAATCAATCATCCTATCAATCTAATTAGCTTTAGTGAGACTTTGATCAAATCTCATTAGAATCAATCTATCATTCAACCTCGCCTATCATGAGGTTCTCAATCAATTTAACCTCACCTATCATGAGGTTCATCAATCAATTTAACCTTGCCTATCATGAGGTTCATTAATCAATTCAATCTCACCTATCATGAGGTTTATCAAATCAATCAATCCAACCTCACCTATCATGAGGTTTATTAATCCTTCAGCCTCACCTATCATGAGGTTTATCAATCAATCAATGCACCTCCCCTATCATGAGGTCCATCAATCAATCAAACTATAATTGATCCTCACCTATCATGAGGTCAATTATCATCATCCCATCAATTAATCTCACCTATCATGAGATCAATGGAGATCCAACCTATCAACATCATAAATCATCATCAACACAAAGGTTGACGCGATCAAACATCATCGGCATCATGGAATCTAATCAAGAAAATCATCAATCTGGTGTAAAACTTCAAAAATGCACTAGAATATTCTCTCTATGCGCTGAAAAACCCTATGAGCTAGAAAACTTCATCAATGCTCTAGAACAAAGGTTCTATGTGCTGAACCATCAGATGCACTATTTCATTTGATCTATGCACCGGAATAGGGTCCCGATGCGTTGATTCACCATATGCGCTAGTTCATCGCATCAATGTGCTAAATCGCTTACCCTAAGCGCTAAAGGATCCTATTCACCACAACAATTATTAGATGTGCTATTTTGGGTACCCTAAGCGCTAAAATTTTAATCCTATGCACTAAGTTTATGGATGCGCTAGAACAGTCATTCTATGCGCTATTTCGGTCTTCCTATGTGCTAAACTAAGAAAGCCGAATTCAAAACATGAAAATGGAGGGAAAAATGAAATGCACAAATCACGAGGCAATTTCAAGGGGTGCTTACTGAAGGTTTGTACACTGTCAGGCGATTGTGCCGTCACATGCGCTTGAAATGGTGAGTTTGGGAGGGGATCACCATTCTACTCCAAATTTGCACAAATCACCCTCACTCACAAGTTTTCAAATTTCTAATGCACAAATGAACTTCTAAACAAACTTTTTAACCTTTTAAGGTTAATTAAGTGGCATTTTATGGGATTGTTTTATTTTATTTTCAAAGAGGCCTTAATTCATCAATTTCATCATTTGGTGGCTTCAACGTCATTTTTCAGGAGATAAATTGTTTCTGAATCACAAGTTTTTGAGATCATCGAAAAAATCATTAAAATTTTGAAAAATTCAAAAAATCATTGATTTATCTCTCGAGGGGGCATATATCCGTCATCACCTGAAAATCAACGTCTAGGGCATTGAAAAAAAAAATCTCGGCATCAGTATTGAATTTTTCTTTGAAGCAACGTGTAAACACATTACTTCAAAGAGGGGCAAAATGTATACACCTAAAACCAATCAAGACATTTAATTAATTAAATACTAGTTATTTAATTAATATTTCATCTACGTATAAATAAATCCTCAATTTATTTATATATTTCATATCTTCTAATTCTCCAAATCTAAAATCACATTCCTCTAATTTAATTAAATAAATGAATTTCTAAAGTTTGTTTTATTTTAATTAATTCTCACTAATCCCAAATTTGGAATTCAAGCACATGTCTACAACTTTTCATGCCACCTCACCAAGGTCACATGAAATTAATTAATTAGAATTATCTTCAACAAATTTTCAAACACATGACTTATTCCTCACACACTTCAACAAACTTTCAAACATATAGTCTTTTTCTCACACACTTGATTCCTCCATCCATTTGAGCATGTTATCTTTGGTCAAGGGATTCCTTCATCCATTTGGAATGTTGTCTTTGGTCAAGGGAACATTCTTCTTGATTCTCTCCATCTCCACCATTCATCCCTCTTGTTTGAATCTAGATCGTCGATTGTTGCCACATCACAAGATGCTTGGAAAAGCCTATAAATACAACCCTTTGCCATAGTATTTTACATCCCATATTTGAGTAGAGTTATTATGCAAGAATAGATTTGGAGCATTGGAGCATTTGGAGTTTATTGTTTAGCATTGTTTAGCATTTTAACAAGTTTGCATTGTGGCATCATGTTAACTTAGAATCATGTTTTGCTTTTGTTGATGGTGTTTTACACTTACGGCAACAACTTAGGCAGAATGCAATATTCTATCTCTCTTGAAAGGTTATTTTCAACAATAAATGCGTAAAATCACCCCAAGGTCTCTGGGTGTCGGTCATGACAATGCATAAACACTTCGAGATAATATGTGAAAATGTTGTGGTAATCACAAGGGGCCTTACAAATGAGCAATCTTTGGAAGTGAATTTTCATCGGATGCAACAATATGGTGATGCTTTCCAACCTAAAACTAACCAGATTCAAAATAACGACAAAAGAGATAAGGGTTTAGAAAGGTTCTATTCTATTCTAACTCCTAAGATCAATCACAATAATGATGAAAGCTGCAAACGGACAGATCCCCAACAAAACCGATCTCTGCTTGATCAAGGACAAACCTGCAACTACACAGAAATGGTGCGATCTTCTGGGGAAATCCAAAGATTTTCAGACTTTGAACATTCATTCACATACCCAACTGCTGGCACAATGTAAACAAGCATTCACAGTTGAACTTAGCACATAAGTGAGGCCCAGACTAACTTTACACAACAATCTACAATCAGCAAATTGCTAAAAGTATGGACAGAAATCGATCAACATTATTAACATTTCACCATCATTGTAAAAGAGCTGAAATCTAACATCTAACATTAAATAATCAAGAACAAAAACCATAAAACTATTGAAAATAAATACAAAGTTTGCCAAATCAACAATCCAATTGCATTAATTCTCCAGCATTACATAACAATTTCAAGTCTCTCATCTCCTACGATGAATTGAAACTACTTGCCAATTTTGGCCTTCCTAATAGCAAAATTACAGCCTAGGTCAAACTCCTAAAACCTCCCCTTACAAATGAGGCACAAGCGCATGCATTTATATAGAAACCAAACATGTGGAAGCCCAGTGGAATTTTACAATAATGGCGGCGGCCCCAGAAATAGGTGCGGCCGGAGAATTTCAAAATAGGACAAGATTTTACATTAAATGCATGAATATTATCCATGTCGGCCTACGATCTCCAACAAGATCAAATTCGTGTGTCTTCCAGAACGTCCTCCAGTTGTAGACAGTTTTGGCATGGATTCTTAGGTAGCTCCCACTTTTAAAAATTTAAATTAAACATTTCCAGATTTCCCACTTTTGGCATGAATCCGTATGAAAGTCCCCATTTTAATATTTGTTTAGTCTTGAAAAACATATACCATTATTAATAGCCCACATGTCCAAATTAAATTTGAATAAAATCTTGACCTTTTCTAAAAAATTTACATTTTTATAAGGAAGCTTTCCATTTTCCTAATTTTTTTCATTTTTGAAAATTTTATTTTCAACATCTTTTCAAGAAATTTTCATTTTGGAGGATCATTTTAAATTCCATTTTGGGAAAAAAAATCATTTTAATTCATTTTGAGGAACCGGACAAAGGGAAAAATCGGAAAATCAGGTGGTAGTTCAGACGAGAATCCGAAATTCCGGAGCGGGCAGTTTTACTAAATAAGGAAAAAATCTCAACAATAGATCATCAAAACGAACCAAGAATGCATGTAACATCGTGTAATATATCAAATTAAGCATGGGGTGTTGAGCATTTATCATCAAATTCATCAATTTAATCCAGCATTTCAATTTGCACAAAGCCAGGCAAAAAATCCGGAAAAATCCAGTGGGCCGGTTCTGAACCGGCTCGTCGGTTTTGGCACATACCGAAAGCTGAAAATGGAGAAAATCGGGTTGGGCCGGAAAATCGGGCCCTTGAGCAAAAATAAAACTGAAGAAATCCGGAAAATCAGGGTGGTAGGAAAAATCGGTTGGACCAAACCGGATTTTTGCACGAGCGGACTTCCGGCGAATCCGGAAAATCGAACGGACACGAAAATCGGTTAGGGTATGGATTTGCCTAAAACTTAGTTTTCAAAGTGCTTAGGGAAAAACACTTGGGCAGCAGGGATGAACATCTAAGGACCTCTAAAGACAATGAAAATGCAGCAAGTAAAGGCTAAAAAAGACACCAAAAAGCGAGGCGAAGAAGGGGTCCCTACTTTGATTAGGGAGGCGATATTAATTGCAAAAACAACGGCTTTATAGTTGCATTTTATTCCATGTCTTGCTTTATAGTTACATTTTAGTTCATCATATCAATGGTTATTTGAGTATATGCAGAATCATTTTAGCTTCTTATCACAACATTTGCATCACATAATCTAACATCATTATCCATTTGTCCATATCTCCATTATCATAGCATCATGGCTTTCATCACATAGTTTCATGTAGGAACTTAGATTTCTTGCATTTTGAATAGCATCTCGTTTCTCAAGTTGTCATTTTAACAATCATAGTGCACATAGAAAATATGAGAGCTAAATGATTTAAGGAATCCTTGAGAATAGAGAACAATGAAACATTTTTAAAGATTTGTTTAACTGCAAAATAGAGTAGTTCTTTGATTCAAATCTTTAATATAATACGTCTCATTGGTGTCTGTGTGCTTTAGTATTGATTTGCTAACTCTCCCACATTTCACACACACAACATTATTGATATTATTGTTATTATTATTGATAATCTTCTCTTGTTTGACACTAAGGGTGCCAGACTCTATAATTGACTCTATTTTTACATTGACATTGACATTAACAGTGGTTACAAGAAAGGGAAATCTGATACAAATTCACTGTTTAATAGTGCATGAGCTTAGATGGATGTTTTTTTGAATAAGGAGAAACAAATTTTATAGTATTCATTGTGTTGCAGGTGTAGAAGTAAAGGTTCTTGAGTTTCAAATCCAAATGAAACTTTCAATAAAACAAATTTATTGATACAAAGTGATTCTCTATTTTTATGCCTTTTTGAATTCTTCAATAAATGGAAAATCGTCACTAAGAAAAGTTGCTAGTGAGGCACATCATTTATATGCTTTGACTTTCCAATGAGGCTGTAACCATTGATGTTTTGATTTGAAAGTGAGGCTTAATTCAATAAATTTTTAGAGTGGTTTTTTCTCCTTGTACATGGTTTTCCACACCTAAATATCGTGTTGTGGCTCCTCTTGATTTATGATTTGTTCATGTCTGATCTATCATATTTGTTCAAGCATTTTAATCGTCATTTCATGGTGCTTATCTCAATATTTGAATGTCTATGATTCTTGAAGTTTATATGCATAAATTTGTGAGGATTAATTAAGTTAGATTTGATTTGTAACTTGAATCATTAATTCACCCAAATAAATGACTAAACCATGACTAAATAAATGACTATCATGACTAAATAAATGACTATCGTGACTAAAATAAATGACTACCATGATTAAATAAATGACTACAATGACTAAATAAATGGCTACCATGACTAAAATAAATGACTATCATGACTAAAAAAATGACTACAATGACTAAATAAATGACTACAATAACTAAATAAATGACTATCATGAATAAATAAATGACTACCATGACTAAATAAATGACCAATTAACAACAATAAATGACTAAATATACTACCAAATTGATCAATCAAAATAACCAATCAATGACTAAAAATGGTTTAGTCATGAATTTGGCCGCGTTATAAATGACTGGCAATAAACTACTAATGGTCAGATGACCAATTTTTAACTTTTTTTAGTAATTTATTGCTATTTTTCTATTAGTGGCAGTTGGTCTACTGTCCTTCTTGATGGGTTTGTTTTTTAGCTCACATAACCCAGACGCAACTTTAGACTGGGCCAACCCAACCACACCTTTCTTCTTTTTTGAAGGGGGTTTAGACTTAGGCTCGACACTGGGTTCATTTTTCAGGTATGGGGGTTTTCATCTTATGACCCTCCGATGCAGCAGGGGAAGGATAATTTGGGGCAATGTTAGGGGGTTCCAGTTCCTCCACATGCACAACCGATATAGGTTTGGGAGGGAACAAGGCCAAATGGAAGTGATAGAGCCTAAGGATTAGGCACTGGTGTAGTGGAAAGGGAGGTGGAATATCAGGGTTGAGAGTGACAACATCATGGGAATCTTTGATCGAATTTTCTAGGGAAGTTAACAAAAAGAAAGGAAAGTTGAGGATCATTTTGTGTCGTAGGTGATTTAGCAACAGAAAATGGTAAAAGTAAAACACTTTGTATCTACCTTCTAATGTAACATATTTCATAAGAGCAAGACACACCTTGTCCCAGGGTTTTTCCAGCACCTCACAGTCAAAACCCAATTGCTTTTTAACTAGCTTCTTGTTGCCCTTGAAGAAGGTGTTGAGACTCTCCAAGTCTTGTGTTTTGGTGTTTCTTGCCATCACAAAAGAGGCTCATCGCCTTACCAACCACTTCCTCATCCACCTCGAACGAAATACCATCCATGGTGACCCACCTATCCTTCCACAAACCAACAAACAAGGATATAAGTTGTGTATATATTGAAATCCTTTTTTTTTTGGTGAAACAAGGATATCAATACCTAGGGCAAGGGTATTTTTTGATTTTTTTTTACAATGGTCTACTATTTTTTGACCTCTCCAGAACGAAGAGCTTGATGTTTGAAGAAAAACCTACGTTTAGTAAAAATTGAAAATTAAATATGTGATAAAATGAAGACATATCAAAACTATACTTGTTGGAAAGCTTGTTTTGATGGCTATGATCTTGTAAAATATCTTGTCAAGTACATATGAAGGTGCAACCCAGGGTTTGAAACTATTTTTTTTGAGGAAATTTTGATGCAGAAGACAAAGTTGTCATACTTAACTCCTTCATTTGAAGGACCTTCAAACAAAGGTACCTTCATTTTAAGGTCTTACCTTTGCTCAAAGGTACCTTCCAATGAAGGTCATCATGTGAAAAAGCCATTCTATGACAAACACCTTCGAGTGAAGGTCAACCTTCAAGAAAAGGTGTTTATTTGCATACCTTTGTTCAAAGGAATACCTCTGCTTGAAGGTCCTTCAAGCAAAGGCTTTACTTCACTCAAAGGTGTTGAAGTGAATCTAGCCCAACCACTCAAAAAAAATCCTCTTGCCAAAATTGAGACACAGTTTCGTGATTTCACCCCACAAATTTGACTCATTTGATTGATCATCTATTTTTTCATAAAGATTTAAGACCAACCATGAATTTCTTTCTATTATCAACAAATGACAAGTTATTGAATTATACTTTTGACAACAAACTTCCGCTTTGCATACTCATAATTCACGGATCTTGGCTACTACCATGTGTTCATATGTCCTTGTAATTAATTCAAGAGTGTAATATTCTCCTAAATTTCATAGCATAAAACTTTTTAACTCATTTATATGTTATAGTACATTTTGTTAATGAAACCTTCCTACCACTAACTGGTGATTATGTGGCTATCACTGAAGGGTCTTGCCAACTCGTAATACAAATAAATAAGTTTTTTTCCTCTTTCAACAAAACAACTTCATTATAAATATTTTTGGTTTTTCTACATTTTCTCTTTCAACTTCATTCAAGAAAATATTTTATAAGATCAGCGAAGGTACAACATGTTATCTATTTCTTTTTACAAGAATAGGCATATATATACGAAATCTGTCATAAATAAAATCTCTGAGTAAAATTTGATTACTCACTACCATAATAACTAGTCTAAGCATCAAGCTTTTCATACATATATACAAATGTATCTAAAATAGATTATACACACTTATATATCTATATATATAAATACATACATTATATATATATATTTATGTTTATGAATAAATAAGAATATTTCTATTCATTTCAAACTAGTAGGGTAAATGATTAAATAAGTTTCTCTCTGAACTTGAAATCCATTCTTTTTAATTGTGACATAATATAAAACTTAGCACGATAATAAGACCATCAATATAATAATAATAATACATATATACAAACTTATTTTCTTTGTTTTCCTTTACAGAAGCATTCAAGATTTTAAATGATTTTATTCACAGGTAAGTATACTTAGCCAAGTTTGTTTTATTTTGCACAAACTTATATTTATATGTATAAACTTTATTTTTCTAATAAAATTTTGAATTCATGTCATCTTATTACCAATAAAATGAGAAGAAAACAAACAAAAGCATGCCTGGAATATGTTATCCTTCCTCTACAAGCACAATCCCCTATGCACAACCAACCAATGACATTGCAAACACCAAGATGTTTCACAAAAACCTCTATCTTTTTTTCTTGCATTGCCACAAAACCTTACACCCCCTCATACAACAAACTCCAACTTCTTTTAAACCGCATGACTATAATTACATGCCTTATCTTTCTATAAAGGAAGGCATTTAAACTTCTCCATGCCAAGAATAATGCTAATAATTTTGACATGAAGCCTCCACGTGAAGTAACAATTACTTGTGAACTTCATTCCACTTCCCAATAATCATGCATTATGGTAAGCTTAACTACCCTTTCCAACTACAACATCCATAATTCCTTTTAATAATAATGGTTATATATTATACTATATTTATATGTATATGTATATATATAATATATACTTTTAATATATTTAAATAATAAAATAAACCTTAAAAATTAATAGATAAACAAAAATATGATTATGACACAATGAGATCACCTCTTGACCACTGCTTGAGACTAGGTCAAAGGCTAAGTATATTTTTGATGTATCTTTATGACCAGACCACACAAGTTAAGACACAAGATTAACTATTCAACAACACTAGGAACTTAACAACTTACTCGGATTTTAACACAAGACCCATGTGAGTGTGTACTTGACTCAAGATGGCAATTACTTATTTGTTCACAATGTCTATACACTTCTCTTTGGTGATAATCTCCCTTTCCATCTAGGAGGGAAAAATTATTCCCTCATTCAACTTAGAAAGCCATCAAAATGGTTAGTCCATTAATAGTCCATTGTATCATAATCATTAATCAAAAGTAATAGTCATCACAATTCTCTGATCCTTTAATGAAAATATTTATATTACATTGTGATTTTATCTAAACATCAATTGAAATAAAAACATCCATTCATGCCTAGTTAAACACATATTTTATGTAAAAGTTAAAAGTAACTGCAAGCTAAAATTTGGGTGTGACACTCACCTCCTCTGACAATCTCAAATCCATAGGTTGCCCAATTTTTTTGAGAACCTCCTTAACAAAAAATTCTTCAAAAATCAAATAATTAGACTTCTCATAGTCCTTGTCCTATATTTAAGTTCATTCTTGCATTGGTAAAACCATTTCTTGTTCATCTAAGGCCCTCATTTGCATATGGGGGGGATAACCACCTATCCCACTGAACAAAATGATATGGCACAACAAAGAGTACTATTTGAAGTGGACTATGCTAGTAACCTTCTTAATAGAGCTCAAAGCTCTATGAATTTCCTCAAAAATATAACTAGCATAGTCATAGGGCTTATTCACATCCCTACTCTGAATATCAACAACTAGCACCATCAGATTCACTGACATCTAAGTTCTACAATCTACGCCCAACACTTGACAAAGTGAAATATATTTTTACAAAATAATCTTCAAAAATATCATAGCTAAATGGCTCTAACTCTCCTCTAGCAAACATTATCAATTCTTTTTTAGGCCCTTTACGCTTGAAACATGGGAACCATTTTATCCTATAGTTGTCTTTGTGTCTTTGATATTCCCTTGTCAAAGCCCCCAAGTTTATTGGTAATTGGGCATCAGGGTTTAGATTGAACACCTTGCAAATGTAGTTTCTATTTAGGTGCATCAAGAATTTCCCACTTGTGGTGAACAATGCCCTCTTCTTAGGGTTGTATGCTTGTGCAATCCTTTTGATAAGATCAACATTGATGAATACAATTGGCACCACAAACCTTCCCAACCCTAGCCTCCAAATGTTACAAATTGGTCTATTAGCCAAACACTTTTTGAAGCCATGTTTGAAAAGGGCATACCATTGAATTGGAATAATGGGGTCCCTATAATTCTCATTTTTATCTATAACCCTGCCCGCTAGAATTCCTGATGCTTGTGCCATTCTAGGCCTCTTGGATGACACAAGGAATTGAGCCATGATGTCATAATCTAATCCCCTTTTCACATCCCTTGATGTTCTGATCGTGATTTACTTTATGGGGTTTTAGTGTTTATAAAAATAGGGCTTTTAAAATTTTACAACTTTGAAGAAGAGTTCTTTAAAAAATTTAAACAATCTCTACCCTTCCAAAGCCCTAGTTTACTTTCTGAGTCTAAGTCAATTGATTCTAATTTCTCTCTTTACACTAAGGCAATGATTTGTTCTATTGTGCTCATGCATATATAAGTGCAAGCTAACAAGGTTGCATTTGAGGTGACACATCTTCAAGTGCTCTTACATAATTGGGGCAATACTTTATTCTATCCAAGGTTGTTCTTTGCCTTGTGGGTGTCATCAAGGATGTAATCAATCTGCTTGTGTTGAATAGGACACACATTATCATGCTTCTCAAGCTCCGACAAGAAGAGCTAGCGATTGGTCTTAGAGAGGATGGTCTCAGTGTGCACACCACCACTACTTTGCTTCTCCCCTAGTCTCTTAGTTGTGGGCTCGGTGGT
>VDFB02384274.1:0-13633 GCA_007258455.2 Sequoia sempervirens
AATTTGAAAGAGCTCTACTATCATATAAATACTCTATCTACCACCATTCCTCCTGAGCTTGAAAATTGCAGAGTTAAAGAGTTTAAATTTCTCATAGAATAATCTCTATGGCCAAATCCCGGTGCAATTGGGTGGCCTCCAAAGCTTCGGATTGTTCTCATTCTATAACAATTTTCTCATGGGAAGCATTCTTCATTTTATTTTTGAGCTTTTTCTGTTGGAGGTGATTTATTTGAATACTAATAATTTTTGTTTCCGGATTCTATTGCATAAGATATTTTTGCATCAACGTTTTGGATCACACTCGGTGATCCATTATCAGAATAATTTATTTTTTCTGCTATTTCTTTTTTTCTTGCAGCTCTTGTTATATCTTGATGATGGATCACGATCCCAAACATAAACAGATTCAACAATAAATGATATAGATTGTGGAAACTTGATATCATTAACCAATAAATTGACTACTTAAAATATTAAATAAGTGTGACTTTCAAATAACATTTTCTTCATTTTATAGCTTAAAATTGCAACCTTTTTAATCACATTCTTAATTAATAAAAATCAAAAGATTAATGAATAATAATAAAATAAAAAGTAATATATATATATATATATAATTTTTCCTATTTTTAATATAAAAAATTAAAAAATTAAATCAAATTATATATTAATCACAATCTTACATCAAAATTTTAACTTCATAAATCATTATAAATAAATATTAACTTAAACAATATATGTTCTTAAACAGAATCTCTGAGTACAAGAATATTCATACAGTCGAAGCATAGCTCAAATATTCTAATGATTGCTGATGCAAATACACCTAAGAAATTACACCTGCAAATAACAAAAGGTAAACAAAAAAAACCAAATTCCGGCTCCAGATGTGAGGGAGGCTCCATAAAAATTGCGGCTCCAGATGTGAGGGAATCTCCATATCAATTGCCGTACGTTGAACACAATCTACAATGCTAGATATAACTAAACACTTTAAAATAAAAATCAATGCTTCCAATCCACACTCAATGCATGGCATTGATGCGAGCAGTATGTCTGAGACACTCATTTGGACCTTCCAAAAGTCAACTCTGAATTTAAATATTTCTCGGGTCCAATGTGTCTCAACATCTCCACCACTTGTCTCATGGAGGGCCTTTCATCTACCTTAGCCTCTGTACACTTCAACGCAATTCTAATGATACCCACCATGTCTCCTTTGACGGCTGATTCTGTCGCTTCTTCTCCAAGCCCTTCATCAATCACCGCATCTTCCCTTCCACTGAATGATTTTACCCAGCTCACAATGTCCATCCCCTCTGCAAAGCTCGAACCCACTGCCCTTTTCCTCGTTACCAATTCCAACAACATCACACCATAGCTGTAAACGTCCATCTTCTCCGTCATTCTGATTGCAAGTCCACGTTCTGCAGCACATAAAAAACCCAAATCAGAAAAGCAAAGCAAAATTTATAGGAAAGCAAAATTTATAGCACAGCAAAACTAATATAGACATTCTCTTACCAGGTGCAATGTAGCCCAAAGTACCCATAACAGAGGAATCAACAGTGAGGGACCAGTCCATGAGTTGAGCAATCCCAAAATCAGAAATATGGGGTTCCATAGCTGTATCGAGCAGTATATTGCTGGGCTTGATATCGCCGTGTATGATCCCCGGATTGCAGTCATAATGAAGGTATGATAGCGCATGAGCTGTGCCAATGGCAATCTTGTAACGGATATCCCATCCTAAAACAGGAGGGGGCTTTATCTCGTGCAATACATCATTCAAACTCCCGTTGGACATGTACTCATATAGAATGAACCCGCGATCTTTCATTTGCCACATCTCCAACAGTTTAACCAGATTCCTGTGACGGATTTGTCCCGCCGTTTTGATCTCCCTCCTTATGCTCCTCTCCTCTTTTAGTTTAGGAGTCAACTTTATTGTCTTCAAAGCGCACAGTTGACTGGAAGGCAGCTCCACCCTGTATACAACCCCTGTGCTGCCTTTACCAATTACATACTTCTCGCTTAGATTTTCTGTCGCTTGAAAAATTTCTTGTAGTCTGGCCGGCACTTCTACAGAATGTACACCAGTTTCGAGAGTGGATGAATCTCTCCATAAAGTCACAGCTACTAGGAGACAATAGAGCACAACTGCTCCAATCACAACAAGGACTATATAGACTTTGCCCAGACGTTTGATTTGCTTAGTAGAGAGAGGAAAATGCAGCCCTGCATTTCACGGAGACTCCCACGGTTCTCTCGCACAAATGCGGATTACCCGATGAATGAGCTTGAGGGCCAGATTCCATAACTTCAACCATGGCTTGGGTAGGCATCCCTTGATTGTTGTGGAGATGTTTCTGCATCGGGGACAACGGACTATCAGAAGCACATGGAATGAGTAGAAAGTGCTCCTTGGTTTGCTTGCACCAACTAGTTAGGAAGACTTCTCTCTGTCTTCACCCAAGAACCTGATAGCTTCTAGGTTCTGATTAGGCTTAGGTCATTAACTAAGCCTTGTTTCAATTCTGCTACAAGAGTCTCACTTCTTGTGCTTCACCTTGGAGGACTTAACACCGTTTGTATTTGTAAACTATCTCCTACACTTAGAATGATCTAAGTGCCAACTTCACTCTCAACCTTGAACTGCTTGCAGGGGTATTAGAAACATTGATAACATGCCAAACACATCCATTAGATTCCATCTTGGATGGTCTTCTATCTTCACACTTACCGATTTCAAGAACTTGCCTTGGTGAGGCCTAATTCCTTGTAGCCCTTACCAGTCACCTTTTTGCTTTTCTTGCTCAAAATTTCCAAACAATCTAGCAAATAAACTCCACTTCCAGATACCCTTTTTGAGTCTTCAAATGTTTCATAGGGTGTCAGACCCCTGACTCCTCCGTACAGTGGATTCCTACAATCTAGGGTAAATAGCCCGGCTAATAGGCCTAATTCCTAGGGTTTCAATGATCTCTTGCTAATCTCTCACACAAATGGATTGATTAAGCCTCAATCCTTCTAGAATTCTTAGGTAAGGTTATGCCCCACCTAGAACTGTACTTGTTCCGTATAGTACCCCCTTCCCCTGCCTATGTTCTTCAAATTTTCACTCTCAAACCTCTAACTGGAATTCCCAAGCTCACCTAGGGTTTGAGTTTAGAAATATTTTCTCGACTCCCCATGACTCCTACTACTAGATATATACAAATACCTGGCTCCCCTAACAAATCCATCCACTCTCAGGAAAACTCTGTGGCTAGATTTCATGGGGGAGCCATTGAAGAACTGACTGTTCAAAACAGAGACAACAAACCCTCTACACTCTAAACTATGAATTCACCACACTTCTTTAGCTTAAAAAATTCAATCACAGAAAGGGAAAGGCTTAAAACTACTCTATGAACACATATCTAAAACCAATTCAATAGATACAATCCACTAAATATCACTTGTAATGCCTATGGCTTTTACCCTAAGGGTAAAACTACAACTAACAATTTTTTTTGGATCTATATTATAAAGTATTAAAGGTTAACAACCATACATGCACATGATACATTCAATATATATTGGGTGATGTAGCTCGTGCAACATCATTACCGCCATGCAGATCGAGAGAGGGGTAAGGGGACAAAAATGAATTTGGGTTGACACCAAACATAGGGTTTACTAGACCCTTAACTACTAATCAAATAATGGTGCTCGTTTTTGCATGACATTTAATGTCCTTGGTAGACCTTCTTGGTAAAGGTTCTCACATTGGAAACACATAAAAAAACCATCAATTTGATTTACGATCAATCCTAAAGATAAATTCCAATTTGACAATGTATCTGATATTTATAATTGAATTTAATTATTAGCTTCCTTATTTATTTATTTTTATTTCTAATCATTATTAATCTACTTTCCCTTGCTAAATAAATATATATATGTATATATATAATATTTTTAAAAAAAATTATTCAAAAATTAAAAGATTCACAAATAACCTATTCAAATAATAAATATGTAATAATCCCTATCTATCTACATATTGTTATTATTCTATAAAGAAAAGAAGATAAAGGAGAGTAAATAAAGAAAATCTATTCTTTTTAAAGAATTTCTAGTATTACGTGGCTCTTATCCTCACATATACTTTTATTTAAATTAATATAACCTTTTTTCTTTCCTAAGATTATGGGGATATATATTCCTCTCTCTTTTATATGAGTATTACCTTATAGATTTTACTTTGATAACTTTTAAACGTTATTGCCTTTTCCCAAGGTAGTAGGCAAAGAGCCTTAGATAAATTTTTTTTTCTTACGTACATAAACGAGGATCGCAAATATAATAATATTTATTTGTGGTTTATTTTTTTCTTCTTTGCCGTAATCCTTAAATTCCTCACATCAGAACTCCATGCCATAAGTAATTTTCACAACATATTAATGTCCTTTACCATTTCAAATTTGCACGACAACTTTAACATGAGAGTATTTGGCCATTCGGGATTGGAAAACTGTTGACATAGAGAGAATTATAGACAATTTTCTTGCACATTACTGTGAATGCTCAAAGCCATGAGTCTAGCTACAGATGCCTCAAATATTTTAAATTGCGTTGGGTACGGTGTGAGGGAATTTGGTCAATGGACATATGCGATAAGCTGAGTGTGTAACATGGCAAACTTAATGGTGATCCCAAATCTTGATCTATCACATTTCCTATAATAAGCCTTGCATCCATGAGACACAATGCAAAGTGTGGCATATTAGCATCATCAAAAGTCAGGATATTGCAACAACCAAAAGATAGCTCTATCTCCTGGGCATGAAGATGACATTTTGACTACCAGGGTAACCCAATCAATCTGATTTCTTCATTCAAAGGTAGAAGGGAGATTATACAAATATATTTAATGATAAAAATTTTGTTCAGCTCAAGAGATCTAGCCCCTATTCTCTCCCAATTTTCTAGAGAGTGCAGTGCGCCAATGACTAGATTCAGTGAAACTGGAGGCAACATTAATTGGGGATTTGCATCGGTGAACACTCCACAAGGCATATGACCAAAAATTAAATGGGAAAGCATGATACATTACCAATAGTGGAACATTTAGATGGGTGTGTGATCAGAAGAAAAAGGACGTTATTCAAGTTTCTCCCTCAGCAGTGATTTGATTTCCTATGCAAGCCATAGTCATAGGGGAGACTACTGACACCTCATTTGAAATCAGGTGCCTACTAGGGGTGTGATAGGGGCACATATTTCAAATATAGAAGTAGCATACAATAAGTTGATTTCTTGTGACATGAGCACCCCTCTTTAGAGAAAGGCAACTCGTGACAAGCACATTGGCTTGCTCCCATGGATAATAGGCATAATCGGAAGGCATGAGATTATTTAGCTAAATATTTGGTGATGATAAATGAACTTATATATTATCCAACCGCGCAGTCACTTTACTTAGGCACTTTCCTAGTAAGAAGTCATCTCTATGCCATCCCCTACACTAGCTAGAAAAATAAGTTTGTACAGCCAACCAAATCTGTGCAGGTATTTGTTTTAACTCTATATTATTAGTCTTATTTTAATGTTTTTTTTTGTTTTTTTTTTACTTTAAATATGAAAATAAAAATAAAAAACTACAGAATGACTCATTAGATCCATGTATTTCATGTTGAGGATCAAAGACTCTCCTGTCAACCAATAAGGATTAAGATGGGGCTGTGACAAGAGGATTGGAGAATAAGGGTATTCAAGAGATCTTACCTCCCATTTGGACTACATTCACTCAAGATATTCATAGCATGTCAATGAGCATTGCTATTAAACAGTGTGCATTTTTAGTTCATCACTAAAAGAGGGGAAATTAGAAGATGTAACACTATAGTGGATAGAGATAAAGATATTGATTAAATGTATAGTTATGTTTTGTTTAGATATGTTGAAAACTCTAGATTTCTCAGTTATTTAAATTGAAAATGCCTGCATACTGTGTAATTTAGACTCACAGTTTTCTTATATGTTATTTGGAATGAACGATTACAATATTTTATTTACTTTACTTTTATATGTCCTCGACATTCTATTCATGGGTGAGTGACCTAGAACCTCTATATGAACACTACTCCTTGAAATGTATATATTTGCAACTTACTTATAGTGGTGTTAAGGAAGGATACAAATTATTATATTTTATAACTATGGAACTGCAGCTGTATTATATTCCTACATCCTTATATCTTGCACAAATATATATATTTATTTTTATACCACTATAACCTCCAAAAGACTGTAATACTATTAAATCTACATCTCACATGAAATAAATCCTAATAGTTCCATGTTAACAAAATATAGGATATCAATATTTCTAGAAGTAAAACTTTTTGTTGTTTTTCAACTTTCTTGTCTTTTATTTATTTACTTATTTTTACTCTAAAATAAATACTCGTAACTATTGCTTGTATGTTCCTTATTTAAAAATGGACTAACAGTCATAAGTGAACTCAAGGAAAAAAATGCTTATATGTCTTGTATCTAATTTGTTAAGCCTACTTATTTGTATATAATCTAACTTATTTATCTTTTTCCTAACTTCTATTCTTCTAATCATTCATGTTTTACGTTACCAAAAACTAGAAATTACATCTATTACTAGCTATTAATTCATTGTTCAATTTGTTATACCTTTGTTTATAAAGGAATTTTCATTCATATTCTAAAATATGTAACCTTTAAATTTCAAAATAATCCCCTTTATTTTTCTTGCAGGGTAAACACATATATTCATAGCATAAAGAAGGTGGCATTACAAACAAGCAACATTAAATCTACAAATACACATTTATGTTTCTTAACAAAATGTATCATACTCCCTTAAGCAAATGATTTGAATGTAAGAAATTCATTTCCAGTCTAATATTTATTCTGCTAAAATGAAAATCATATTCTCTTAAATAAAAAGAGGAATGCAATTGATATAATGAGTGCTCCTTTTGACCTCTAGATATAGAGTTACCATATCATGTAGAATATACAATAGTTCACACATATACACTTTTCTCCCACCTCTACCAATAGAGGTAGTTACATTTTAGTGAGGTTATCTTCACCTCATAGGTGTTATGATATGAAAGAAAATAGGTACTCCTTTCCAAAACTTGAAGGATCCTCATAACTTTCTCCAACCTACACAAAGCACAAATATTTTCTCCATGGCCAAGGTAGTGCTCACCTCCCAACCTTTGGTTGGAAAACCAACCACCCCCGAGCTAGGAGGCAACCGAGGGAACCGGGTACAAACAAAACCAAACAAAACATTATTTACACACACATGATACACACAAAATTATTTTCACACCCACCCAAGGGATTTTTCACATAACTTTAGGATTCCATCAAGAATCCAAAGTGGGGGATAGAGAGTGGACTACGCACTCCATATGGGGACTCATAGTAATAACAACAAGAATAATTCATATCATACTCCCATCATTTCACATGCAACCCTTCTTTAATCTCTTCTCTTTCTCCAAAACCCATATCACCAAAACCATTTCTACCATTTCACAATTTCACATGGGTACTCATACCCTTTTTGAGCCTCTCCTCTTAAGGAGGAATTAAACTTCCCCATGGAGGTTCCTACTCCATACCATCCCCAACAAGGGATGCTCTTCCCAACTTGGGTGAGCCTATCCCTACACAACCCTTTTTCCCATAACACATAATACATCAAAAACACAAGAAGATATGCTCCAAGAGAAATTTGAAATAAACATACAAATCAAACACAATAGATAAAGTTTCAAGCACATCTTTTCACCTACACATATAATCTTTCAAATACAAACATGAAGAAGTAGAAACAAAAGTGGTGAATCTACCTTAAAACCAAGCTCAAGGAAAGATGGGTTGAGGATCCACACAACTCCTCTTCTTCCAAGCTTTTTCTTCAAACTCCTCACTCCCCCAAAATTCAACCAAAATCAAGAATGCAAAAGAATCCCCTAACCCTTGTTTTGAGTTTGTTTTATAGGAACTCAAGTATGAACTCCTTTGAATAGGGAGTTGACATTTGTCAACCTCCCATTCACTCTCTCAGGCACACTCACCCATGTGTTCTCACACATGTGTGAGGATTAGGGAGACTTCCAAGACAACATGGAGAAGTGGGATTGGAAAGGGACTAGTCCCCATCCCACTTTCCAAACCTTATTTTCGTCAAACTTCTTTAAGGCCTCAAAAAGAGTGCCCTACCTTGAGACTGACCCATGATTTTGAGCTAAAAAGGTACCTAACCCATAGGTACCTGCCCTAGGGACCTTAAACCCATAAAAACACTTAAAAAATATCACTTTTCAATCCCCAAAAAGTGCCTAAAAGTTCAAATCCGAGTTTGTCCACTTGGATGGACAACTTACCACCTAGATGGATTGACATGGCATATAAAATCAATTTACAAACATTCACAAATAACATCACGAATAAAATATATTACATAATGGAACTATAGTCCCTCCATATAGACTTTAGTTCGGTTTCACTGGTTAATTTACTTAGGGTTCCCAAGGGTCACCTCCAATTTCCATTGGACATGGAAAGTATACCTGCACACTGGATGCACACGTTAATCCATCCAAGTAAATAATATTCATATAAAAATCAAACCATTGCATTCACACAAGTTTCATAATTCACATAACATAAAGATGCAATAACATAATTGAAACATCATTAGCCACCTATCATATCCCATTTTCATTAACAATAATTTTCATACTCATCCAATTGCAATATGATTGGTTCAACCCACTTGTTTCATTCATTCATCATTAAGCTTCCAAATTCAAATTAAACAAACTCAATAACCAACATAAAATTAGATCAATCATCATAGTCAGATTACTAAGCATGTAGCATAATTAAAATCAAATCATCATATGGACTTAAATGTTTAAATATACTGTCATCAATGGTATCAATAGGCATAAACAATAACCAAACTCAAAATAATCCAAGTACTAGATGTAGCCTTAGGGGTGTGGGCCTCTTACATCACCTGCTTTTTCTTTCAAACACACGGTGAACACAAAATTGCAGATTTCCTCATTCACACAAAACAAAACTTGATTACAATGACTTCTCTGCCTTCGAGCCTCCACACTTACATAGATGCCTTTTTCCATGTTTCAAGGGATGTTGGCCGATCCCACACTCCTAACTTTTAGGGAATCCAAGACAACTAAGTTGCATGCAACCTAACAAATGTTGTCATGCAACTTTGCAACAACTCTTGCAACTTTGCCATCATCCCAAATCTTAGGACCTCAATCTCCTTGATTCTGAGCCATCAACTCCCTTAACTGTCTCATGGCATCTTCTAACAACTTAGATGTGTTTAGAACACATTTAATGCTCATCCTTCAAATTAACTCCTAGGGCTAATCAAAACCAACATTAATAACAATGATTAAACTATGGTGACCTTAGTCCTAGTGACTAATTCACCAATTCCACACACAAGCAAGACCTTCTAAGGTCCAAAATAAACACACTATTACCCTGACTTGGCTAAGGTCAGGTACAAGCCAAAATTGAACGTTAACAAAATGGAGGTTAGCCTAGGGTGCCCTAATCTGAAATGCTGCCAGAGAGATTATTGGATGACAAATCTAAGTTCACTAGTTTATTTAGATTTCCCAGAGCCGCTGGAATTGGTCCACTCAATCTGTTATGGCATATATTTAAACCAATTTCTAGATTTTCTAGATTTCCTAGTGATGGGGGGATTTGACCTTGGAATTGATTTTTCCCCAAATTTAGTTGCAGTAACTGTTCCAAATTGGACAACCAAGCTGGAATGCTTCCGGAAAAAAGGTTTCCTTGTAAAATTAGATACTGCAATTTCTGTAGACCAGTTAATTGGTTCGGCAGAGAGCCATTGAATGAATTAAAACTCAAGTCCAGCGAAAACAAGAGAGAAGCATTACCTAGCTCCTGAGGAAGCGGACCGGTCAGAACATTAGAGGAGAGGTTCAAGCGCTGTAGCTTGGAGAGTTGTCCTAATTCTGCAGGAAGGGTACCATTCAGTTGATTCATGGACAGGTTTATGTCGCTCAGGTTCTTACAGTTCCCAAGACTCCATGGTATTCTTCCTTGTAACTTATTATGACTCATGTCCAGATAATCAATAATAGAATTGGAACCCAGAAAATCTGAAGGAATTGCACCAGTTAGATTGTTGTGCCTCAGGATCACTCGCCTCAAGCTCCCGCATCGACCAATCTCTGGAGGTATGTACCCTTCCAACTGATTATTTCCCACTACTAGAATCTCCAAACTTCCGGAAGAGCAAAGTGCCGGAGGAATTGTGCCGGTGAGCCGGTTACTTGTTAGATCGATTCCTGTGAGATTGTTGTGGGCGCCCAATCCTGCAGGTATTGAGCCTGATAGCTGGTTCTCCTGCAAAAATAGGCATTGTAACCGTCTGAGATTACAAATCTTTGGAGATATGCTTCCCGTGAGACTGTTGTTATAAAGATACAGTTCCCGTAAACTCTTTGCCTTGAAAAGTTGGTGAGGAATTGAGCCATGGAATGAATTTTCAGATAAGAACAAAATTCGTAAATGCCCCAGTCGACCCAACTCGGGAGGAATGAACCCCTCAAGTTTGTTTTTGTGTAAGTTGAGCTCCTCCAAAAGACTGCAATTCCCGAGTTCTGCTGGGATGCCACCGGAGAGGAAGTTTTCATTTAAATAAAGCTGCTTCAAGGATCGCAGGGATCCAAGAGACGACGGTATGGGCCCTGTGAGCTGATTCTGAGTGGCAAAAATCATGGTGAGATTGCTGCACTCGCCAAATTCCCATGGTATTTCTCCACTGAATGTATTGTTTGATAATTCAACTTCAATGAGATTTTTGCAGTCACCAAGCGATTTGGGGATGTGACCTCCAAGCTTATTGGTGGTAACATACAGATTTTGTAATTTTGAAAGCCGGCCGAGAGATTGTGGCAACTCCCCAACCAGCTGATTCTTTTGCACATAAATATTTGTTAGAGGCTTACAATTGGCAATGGAAGAGGGTATCTTTCCTACAAAGGAATTTTCTCCCAAACATAATGTGGAGAGTTGGGTGAGATTCCCAACATTTGACGGGATCTCTCCAGTCAAATTATTGGTAGACAAATAAATCACCTCCAGGAGAGGAAGCCCAAAAATGGAGAGCGGAATGCTTCCGTTGAGGAAATTATCATAAAGCGACAGAGTTCTTAGCTTTTTGATGCTACCCAGTTGGAAAGGGATTTTCCCATGGAGATAATTCTGTGAGAGATCTAGAGACTCTAACTCTGTGCAATTTCCTAGCTCAGGAGGAATGAAACCAGAGAGATTATTAGAGCTCAAGGACAGCTCTTTCAAATTGTGTAATTCACAGATAGCCGAAGGCAGCGTTCCAGAGACTTGGCTTTCAGAAAGATCAAGTGTACGCACCGTGTGATCTGGATGACAGGTGACTCCTTTCCAGTGACAGGGGTACTTGTCGGAGGAGATCCAACTGCTGAAAAAGTTGGGAGGTGCATTGAACTTGTTGAGAAGAGAAAGTAAAACGGCTCCATCATTATTAACTGCTGCAGTGCATTGTGTCTGAAATGCTACTACAATAATCGCCAATTGTATCACTCTGACTGTAAGTGAGCTCATTCTGAATTTTTGGAACAATCACTCGTTTCCTAAGCAGGAGTGCAATTTGGAGGGAGGCAAGGCCTTTATGGACACAGTCTCGAAGCCTTCAAACTGGGATACTTCTACGAAGGGGAGCTGATAAAAATTTCTCATATTGCTGGGAAAGTTAGAATCTTTCACCAGTCAAAATTTAGTCAATACAGGACTGAGAATTATTTGGAAAATCTAAAGGTATAAGGAGCCGCCTAACTACTAGACAAAACACACCTATGTACATACAACAACGCAGAAAAACATACATACCAACATATCCCCGACATACATGGTAACATACATAACATGAAGAGACGGTGTAGTGTGGGGCCCGCAAGATGAATGACTAAAGTAACGAAACCGGCAACTGAAGCAAACATCATAGGAAGCGAGGAGGCCATTGGCAAATTATGTTGGCGTTCTTTTTGCCTTGTGTCACAAGCTAACCATTACGCAGGAAGGGCGGTGATGGGAGATTTAAATTTTAACCAATATTGTTCATTGAAACGCTTTGGGAAACACGCTGTGCTGCTTCTCTATCTCAGGTGCCAGCTTTCTCTCATTCCAAAAAGTTGAAATCAAAAGGTTTGAGCAAGGGAATGTAGCAGTGAGGATGTGTGACTACCATTTCTTTAGAAACACCCTATGTTTTCGTGACGAAGGTTTGGGTATGTTGTGATATGGGTTGCATTTTTTATAAACACCCTATGTTTTCCCCACGAGGGTTTGGGTATGTTGTGATGTGGGTTGCATTTTTATAAACACCCTGTGTTTTCCCTTCGAGGGTTTGGGTATGTTGTGATGTGGGTTGCATTTTTCAAAACACCCTGTGTTTTCCCCACGAGGGTTTGGGTATGTTTTGATGTGGGTTGCATTTTTATAAACACCCTGTGTTGTACATTTCATTGCATTGGACATATTTCAAACCGAAAGGATTACTTCACATTGCATAACTAATAAGTAGTTGCTCATAGATAGATGAAAAAAATTAAATTACAATATAGGAGATATATACTCAGCTCACACTGTGTTTTCCAACTTTGAATCACACTATCCATTATCTTATATGTATTTTACCATTTAATTTAGAGTGTTGTACATATTTTATGGTCTATGGTTTGATTAAAGTTAACAACGAGAATCCATTGCACATTGTGTTGTGTAAGCTTCCATGCATCATACCATAATCATTGTTAGAAGTGTATTCTTTGTTGTGCACTTGAATGTTTTTGTTCTATTACATTTTTATTCTTTTTTGGGGGCTGTAGATTGCAAGGTAACCCATAATGATCAGGTAAGATTGAGAGACCATTTTCATTGTTTGTTTTATTGCTTGCATTAGAATGACAAGATTAGTATTAGTATTAGTTTTTTGTGATAACTCTAGAACTTTATGGGCTGAGGATTGGGAAGCAACCCATATCCTCCTAGGTAAGATTCAAAGATTGTCTTCAGTATTCTGATTCATTTCTTGCATTAGAATGAAATGATTTGTGTTTTGAAATAATTTTTTCATTTTATGGGGTTAGTTTACATTGTTTTTCCTTGATATTGTTATTTCCTCTTTGTGCCATGTATGCAAAATGATCACAAGAACTAGTCTCAGGTGCATTTATAAACTAATTTAAATAATTTTCTTCCCTCTCTTTTCTAAACAATGCACCATTTGTTGCATATTTCATGTTTCAATTTCCAGAAGAAATTTGTAAATCAGGAATACAAATATGCAAGTTTGACATCAGAGCTTATAATATACTTTCTTTGTTGTATCATATGGAGTTTGATTTTAAAGGCATGCTAAGCTCAAACTAGGTTAATCTACAAGTATTTCTAATCTTCAACTTAATACACATATCCAATATGTCCATGCGTGAGGGTATACACTAGAATAAATATTGACTATTTT
>VDFB02384275.1:0-25964 GCA_007258455.2 Sequoia sempervirens
CATGAGCTCATATATTGTATATTCACTTGCAAGATACTATAAATATCCTGGCTTGACATGCAAAGGCGTGGTTAGCAACGGCGAGGGGAAATTCAAAGTCTACGACTGCTATCCATAGCTGCAGCTGAAAGAGAAGTCCCATTTCCGGAGAGCTCACGATGCATTTTTGATGTATATCACCAGGCTTCTTCAGGGCGGAACGCACCAAAGACTATCACATGAAGCCAAGAGCCTGATCAGTCGGTACGGATTCTGGTTTATTCAATATCCTAAGTTCACCTACATCAGAATCCAAGGATTTTCCGGAAATCCTTATAGGCTGCCTGTCTATCCGACTAACAGGATGGTATTGTTGGAAGTGCTAAGGCAACTAGAAACATATCAGAACATCCAAAGGCCTAAGCAGAAAGCCGCTGTCACCTTCCCCTTTTTCATCGGCAACATGGAGGAGTCATGCCCGACAGCACAAGCAGCAGAGGTTGCTCGACTGGAGATTCAGCAGTATCCATTCATATCATACAAAGCCAGGAGCAACTTCGATCCGCTTCATCACATCAAGATTGTGGACGGAGAAAGATACAAACATCGGGTTGACCTAGAGGACTTTTGGGCCAACGCAGCCGATGAATATGATGTAAGGAGAAGGTTATGGTCAAGGTTACCATTGAGCATGATAAGGGCAACAGAGCTCTTCAAAATACCTGACCAACTGCAAGATGATGGGATATATGTGCAGCCAGGCTTCAAGGAGGATGAGCCGCTTCCACCTATAAAATGGTTCGAGCCTGAGATGGGTGATCTAGCCACCTTGATGCGCCCTGTTTTCAAGTACTCTCAGTGGTGGATAGATCGTCAAGTAGAGGTCCTAAAACAGAGAAATGTGCAATTTACCTACGAGTTGATGGGAGACACCGAGTCATGTTCTTCAAACGCCAGTGCATCTCATGCTGATGGACAAGCAGATGCTGCCAACTCCAAGAAGAGGAGAGAAGCCGGTAAATCTGCAATTCAAGACAAAGGTAAAGAGATGGATGAAGGCCCTTCTCGAAAGAAACATAAGTCCAAACCCCTTCAGTCGGCTACTTCCAGGAACATAGAAGAAATGCTTGCCATGGATAGAGAATCCTTGGAAAATGCCCGGATCCCTTCTCCAGTTGAAAATATAGAGCCAATCCAGGTAGAAGATGATAATCAACCCTCTCTAGCAAGCACATAAATCTTAGGATCGGATAACGACACAGACATCGAGGATGGAGAATTCGAGGAAGGAATGATTTCCGCCCTCAAAGGCATTCAAGAGGACCCATCCGTCCAGGAAATCCAGGATATGCAGCTGATCCAAGAAATTCAAAGTATGCCAGAAATTCAGGAAGAACAGGAAGTACAGGACATGCAGGACGTCCAAAATCAAGAGGACATAATTGAGCAGCCAACAGTCCCAGAATGGCTGAGGGAAAGATTGAAAAGAAAAGCGCTTAAATGGAGGGGTCCCCGAGGAGGACAATGACAGATTTTTCTCGGGGCAAAGATTGAGCAAACCGCCCTGAGGAAGAAGCGCCGCAAGAAATTTCGGCAAACCATCCAGAGATGAAGTTTTTCTGAAATCGCGACGGTGTAAATTCGCAGCGTCACGGTCGGCTAAGTTTAAGACGAAATATCGTCTGCGGTTTGATGCTATCACGACTGTCGACATGGGTCCGGCAACAAAAGAGCAGGAAGTCGAAGACTTGGATAATTCTGTGGCCACCATCAAGGCCAGATTAGAAAAAGAAGTTGCCAAGAAAAGAGAGTACAAGAAAGAAATTCAACGTCTAAAAGATTATATCCAGCACCTAACCAAGCCCCTGAACGAAGGTGAACAAGTGGCGCCTTTACCTCCAAATGCTTCACAAGAACCAAGTGCAAACTTTGAAGAGGAGTTGACAACGGCGAGGGAGGCTAAAGACTGGATGATTGGAAGGAAAGAAGAGGCGTTGGTATTCGCAGAAAAGTTGGCGCAAGTAAATGAGCAGGCTTCCTTCATGCTTTCACGAGTTGCAGATCTTGCAGAGTCATGGAGCAGTCTCGAGGATATTCAGAGCAAGATCATCCCATGTATCCGAGAACTGAAGGGCATTTCAAAGCAACGGTTGATCGAAGATAAGGTTATTGAAGCCGGAGCAGCATATGACTTCAACGGATGGTACTATGCTTTGATCTCAAGGAAAGGAGTCCTCGATAAGGTGAAGCAGGATAGTGGTAGAGTTGAAGAACAAGTAAAAGAAATTCAAAGAAAAATCTACGAGATGGCTGCAGATATGCTAGACAAGGAGGTTGTCCGAAGGAAACACTTGCGGCCAAGGATTCTGAAGGAGCAAGTACAGAAAGTTTTCTCCACCACCGGGCCAATCATGAAGGAAGGCTTCACCAAAGTGTTCGAATTCATGGCCATCAGAAGTTCTTTCTTGCTACAAGAGCCAACATGGACGACTATGTTTGCAGAGTGTGCCGAGAACTTGGATTTGCTAGAGTACAACATCAGCGTGCTGCCCGACATTGCTATGGAGGAGGTCGACCTGATAGTGTCCAGGTTCGCCGAACGTGAGGCTGCACAAGCGGATAAGGATGACACTCCAGTTGTCTGATAGTGTCCAAGTTCGCCGAACGTGAGGCTGCACAAGTGGATAAGGATGACACTCCAGTTGTCTAGTGTTCTCTTCAGTTAACTGATTGTGGTTTTGGAAACCCTAATTAGGGTTTAGTTCTGTTCAATCTTGGCCATTGATCTAGAATCAATCTCGGCCGTTCTTTGTAATTTGAAAAACTATATAAACCCCCCCCCTCACTCTCTCATTTTCATAGTTAGATTCTTAGAAGTTAGATATTTATTAAGAAGTTAAGAGCAGATTTGAGATAGTTAGAAATAAAGAGAGTTTTTTATGAGATTGTTGTGAAAACACTACTTTGATAATGAAGTTCAAATGCATGAGGTGCCTTGAATACTTGATTGTTGAATAGTTGCATGGTCGCATATCTTCTTTCTCTCTTAGTAGATTTGAATTAAAATGTATGTTAGAAGAATGATTGATTGATAACGGAGATTAGTGAAACCGAGCTCATACTTTCTTTGGGTGGATGATTTCACTCAATGTGCAAAGTTAGACTGAGCTTTACTGTGGATGCTTAACTTCTGTTTTAATAATTGTTGTTCGATCTGATGGCAATTATTTATCACGTGAAAATCACAAGCACATTCCTAGAAGATTGCACTTGCTCTGCGTAGTTGTCGTTAAACGTGGCGAAACAGAGTATGGTTTATTTGGTTTAACTTAGTCTTCGTCTTCTCTTGATTTCTTAGGAGTAGCATAGAGTCTCTAAACCCTAAATCTTTTTTCATTTTTTTTTTATAAAATCAAAAAACCCAAAATGGTACTGCGTTTATGTCTCCACTTCTTCGAATAACTTGCAAAATCTTACTTGTGCCCACAGGAAATCACATCCATACCACAGAGCCTATCCACATTCATCTTAAACATTGGAATTACCCTATGACCTCACTTGCAATCTTAGCATAGGAAGTAGTTTTTCAAGAGAGAATAGAGCGTCTGTGACACTTTGTTCTAAAATGTTTGTTGTGTCATAAAACACGCATCAACATTGCAGCGAAGAAGGAAGTGAGAGCGAAAAGAAATCTTTGCTCACGTCACTATGTATATCTTTGGCCTCTCCTCCAGCACATCAACAAGTAGTTTGAAAAATCCCTGCAAAAATTACTACTTTACAATAAAATAAAGCCAAGCACGAACAAGTTCAATAGGTTTTTAGTAACATGAAAACAGTGTAAAATTGATGGAGAGCTTAAATTTAATGTTCATTTTTAATTGAATCATGATTCCTTTCGAGTTTACTACCATATTTTTTTGCATAAAAAGAAAATTTAAACAGTAGAAATTTTAAATCAAACTAATAGTTCTTATTTTATAAAATTTAAAAGTGAATATTAAAAAAGTAAAATTTATTTTTTAAAATTGTTATAAATAAACAAGAATTTCTCATGGGAATCATTGTTCAAAGCTTCTTATCGGCTGAAGTCAAGATGTTGCTAAGTGGATTTTAAAGTTAATCACAAATTGCAAATAGTGGATAAAGAGCACCTAAAGGATTGTTGGCTGGAAATTCAATGTTCTATGTTGTGTTATTCATAATTTCTCTGTTGTTCTCTAAACATGTTTACACATTTGTGCAATTTGATGTGTTGTCCACAAGATTTCCAATCAAATCTTCAAACTTATATTCAACATTGCATTCAAGAAGTGATGTCGGATCTCCAATTTGTCAAGACCGATGTGTAGGAGTTTATGGTGAACTCCTCAAACACTCTAGGATCACCTGCAAGACAAAATAACTTCCACAAGAGAGAAATGGGAGAAATATCATGCTATCATTAAGGATGCAAGAATGCCAAACTAAATATATCAAAAGTGGTGAATAGGATTAGACAAGATCATGACAAGTGTCTTAATCTTATCACGTGAGACAACTAAGTCCTAACAACCTAGGATAAGATAAGTTCTAGAAAAGACAACTCATCCTTCTAGAAGGAATCTTAGAGCCTAAGTAAACTTAACATGTGAATGTGTCCCCTAATTACCTAGTGAGTGAATTAACTAGGTACACGACATTTATTCACATCAACACCTCCCCTTAAGTGCAACTTAGGAGAAAACCTAGTGGGACAAATGCAAATGAAATCTCTCACAAATGAAGAAAAGGTGAACTCCTCAAACACTCCAGGATCACCTGCAAGACAAAATAACTTCTAAAACAAAGAAATGGCAGAAATATCATGCTATCATTAAGGATGCAAGAATTCCAAACTAAATATATCAAAGGTGGTGAATAGGATTAGACAAAATCATGACAAGTGTCTTAATCCTATCACGTGAGACAACTAAGTCATAACAACCTAGGATAAGATAAGTTCTAGAAAAAACAACTCATTCTTTTAGAAGGAATCCTGGAGCCTAAGTAAACTTAACATGTGAATGTGTCCCCTAATTCCCTAGTGAGTGAATTAACTAGGTACACGACATTTATTCATATCAACACCCCCCCTTAAGTGCAACTTAGGAGAAAACCCAGTGGGACAAATGCAAATGAAATCTCTCACAAACAGAGAAAAGGAGAAAACCCAGTGGGACAGAACTCCTCCCCAAAAGAGAGATAAATACAATAAAGATATCCATCACAAATCCAATCAATCTCTATCCACACAAAGGATGATAAAAAAGATCATACAACCCCCCTATAATGAGATAACTTGCTGCAAAGAGAAGCATTGGAAGTACATTGTGGAGTAACACTGGAATCCTCAATTCGCAAGCAAGGAAAGATACTTTTGTTTGCTAGAAACCATATTAGAGTCACTCAAGCACTTAGGTTGGAATCATGATAAAGCAACAGTAGACCTGATGCTAAGGAACATTGGAAAACTTGCAAATTGGCACAACTCTGAAATTTATGAAGCAATAGTTGATTGAGAAATGATTTGGAACTGAAATGAGGTGCAAAGAAAATGTAAACCTAAAGGAAATAGTACATGCATTAATGAATGTTCACATCTGCCTCCATGAATAAAAATAACCTTAGATCTGTGTAGAGGACAAAATCAGCTTTCCAATGCCACTTGAATCATGAAAATCCAATAACTGGGCAAAAGTTATGATTTTTTTAAAAAAGGTTGAATTTAGCATGCAGGAAACGGTTTTTCTAGCAATTTTTTTTTACTTTTGATTTGATTTATGAAAAATCTATTCACTATGAGTAGACAATAACAGAAACCCAAAAATATTTTGATGCAAAGAAAAAAAATGCAAAAATGTTTTTTTGATCTAGCAAGCAGAAGATGAAAAAATGAATTTATTTAACCTTTAGCCTGTAGAAAAAAATGACGCGCGACACTTTTTGGACAATAATTTTTTTTAGATCTACTCAGGATATGCAAAATCTAATCGATACCCAGATGGTGTTTCAACCCTTGGAACAAAACTTAGAAATGGTTTTTCTTACCAATAAGTGGAAGTTGGATTTTTGAAGCAAAAATGAAAATGACTCCAATAAAAAACGGTTTGCTTAAAACACTTGCAGATCTGTCAAAAATATGTTAGATTTTGATGAAATGGAAGCCGATTTTAACTTTCTCTGACGCCCTGGATTCAATGGCAAGGCTCTCAAGACCCCAACTCGCACCTAACAAAACTTTCACGCCAAGATTGGTCCCTCAAATTTGGGAAGAAGTCTGCAGTATTGAAGCTCTGATACCATTTAGGAGTTTATGGTGAACTCTTCAAACACCCCAGGATCACCAGCAAGACAGAATAACTTCTAGACGAGAGAAATGGTAGAAATATCATGCTATCATTAAGGATGCAAGAATGCCAAACTGAATATATCAAAATACATATGATGCCTTGCTTATATAGGCAAGGTGGTGAATAGGATTAGAGAAGATCATGACAAGTGTCCTAATCCTATCACACGAGACAACCAAGTCCTAACAACCTAGGATAAGATAAGTTCTAGAAAAGACAACTCATCCTTCTAGAAGGAATCTTAGAGCCTAAGTAAACTTAACATGTGAATGTGTCCCCTAATTACCCAGTGAGTGAATTAGTTAGGTACAAGACATTTATTCACACCAACATGATGAACATATAGTCGATGTCTAAACAAAGCTATTTGTTCAGGTAAAGTTCAACATTTTCAAAGAATTGCTCAAGCTTTAAGGAGCTGCCATTAAATGACAAGTAAATGCCTCTCTTCTGAAGGGCTTAGCAAGTAAATGGCACCTTTTTGTCATCCATTTTAACTGTGTTTTAGAGGGGATGTTAAGAGTAATTAAAATTGTCTCATCATTTCCATTGAGTTACAAATGTTATGGTATACCTTAAGGACACATTTCAGCAATGTATGTCATCTTAGGAACAGGTGGATACATGAAGGGTTATGCCTCCCCACCTATATCCATCAATCGATATTCAATTCCATTCTCACTTTTTAGACTATACTTGTATTTAGTTACCCTAAAAGGCACCCTTTATATGCGGCCATTATTGTATTGGTCTATTGCTTGGATGGTCACTTATTTTTCTGTCAATTGTGGGACTTCACACTTAATTCTCACATGAGACGTATTAAAGTAAATGTCAGAATAATAATGGTCAGTTAGGTTTCAGACATAGGCATTCATAAAGGCATTTTAACTTTAGGTTATTTTATGCTTTGTTTTTCTTTAGTGTGTTTCTTGGTTTATACCACATTTATAAAATAGATCGACTCACTAGCTTGTAACATTATATAACAAGGATTTCCCTTCTTGATCATTTGACACAGAAAACTCTTTCAAGTTATCTTGGTTTTCTTTACGTGTTCAATTTCTGTGTGATCATGATAAGATGTACATAATAGTTGAGGACTTTAGGAGAATTTTGCATGATTTTGGAGTAGCCAGCTACCTAAAACTTGAGAAATGACTGCAGCTGATAACTATTTGTGACTGGATAACTCTTTGAGTGTAATGTCCCTACTTGGGAAATTCCAAATTTTAGGCCTGCAAAACAATATTAATCACTAAAAACTGATATTAGTAATAACAAGTATCAAATTTATGATAATATTCAAATCCATACATAAAACATTATAATATTGAGATCAATAAATCATAGCTAAAACATCACAATATTTAGATCAATAGTTCATAGCATCATTAATATTTGAATTAATAACATCATTAATATTTGAATTAGTAACATCATTAATATTTAGTTCATAGCATATTCCTCATAGCAAATCTCAGCATGAATTTATTGGAAATGCTTGCAAACGACAATCTCAAGGCTGGTTGTCCTTGTATTGTGCGAGCATGGATGGTGGGCCATCTTTCCATCCCTCAGTCCACCTTGGAGTCCAGCTGTCCTTGATCAAGCCCAAGAGGTGGAATGGAAGGCCGGTCTTCTATTCCACCTCTTGGCCCACGAGCATCGAAGGATGGCCCTCCATTCCATCTCGGGGTGGCATACTTGGTAAGACCATGAAGGCTGGTCTTCCTTCACCTCTCGTGAACTCAGAAGGCTGAATGGCCTTCCTATTTGCAAGACACTTCACACTTTCAAGATATAATTTCTCAAGTGATTTGCTAGAATATTTGTAAATAAATACATCTTAATGAAATGATAAATTTACTCTTAAATGGCAGCCACCAATTATATTTCAGAATATTACCAATGGCTGTTTTCAATCTATATTCCAAAGAGATTGCCTTATATTTCTTATTCTTATTTTTCCTTTTTCCAACTTGATTTTTTCTTCACAAGGAAATGATCTCCCTTTTATATCTTATTATTGAGGGAGTCACAACCTTTCATATTTGAAAGAGAGTCACAAACTTTCACATTAAGAGTCACAATCTTTCACATTAGGAGGATTCACATCATATTTAGAATGATGTTATGGATCTTCTTCCCAAGTGAAATGGTCTCCCTCTTATATCTTCAAGTTTGAGGGAGTCACACCTGCCGGTTATTTCTGCCTTTTAGGAAGTCCGCAGCTATTCACTCTTAATTGCTGGCCTAAAGAACTCTCTTAATTTTAATTTTAGTTGGCATTCTTAGAAATCACTGCCCTTGTTTTATTCTTATAATGTTAATGATCCCCTTATTAGAATTATTTGTCTATTTTTACTTTTATTTGCCTAGACTTAAGTCTTGATCCAGCTAAAACATTGTGATATGTTTCTTTCTTTGACGGGAGCATGACATTGGTGGATAACTGTTTCGGCCCAACTTGGCCAATGCAAAAAAATAATTTCCGGCAAAATATCAAAACTATTTTGCTTTACATACATTTTATAGTGTCAATCTCTTGGCGATCCATGACAAAATTAAGAAGATTAAAAGAAAAAGCATTTGCGGACTACCTTTGTAATGTCCGTTTTTTAGCACTTCACTTTTCAATGATTGGTAGCCTATTCCTAGTGTGCAGTCGGCTGGTCAGTGGCAGAATTAGGGTTTCCGGTTGTTTGATGGGTTCTCTTGATGATTCGGGGTTTTGCTTGTTGGAGTTTGGTTGTTTGGATTCTGGATTCCTTCTGGGTTTTCAGAGAGCTTCGCAGAGGTATGACTTGCAACTGCGTCGGGCAACCTTTCCGAACTTACTATTTTGAAGTAAGTTATGGCGACCAATCCACGGAGTTTGGGATTTTGGATTGTGGATTCTTCCGAGGGTTTTGAGAGGAGAGCTTCGCAATGGTGGCGCATGCATTGCATTCCGAGCAACTTCTTGAATTTACTATTTTTAGTAAATTCTATATTTAGCAGTGGTCTAGTTAGCACCAGCTCAGTCAACTTTCCTCTTCTGGCAGTTCATTGGGTAATTCTGATTTTTGGCTTAAGGGGTTTATTTTGGAGAAATAAGTCATTTAAAGTCAATAATGTTTTATTTTATAAAATAACCCCTTGTCCTAGTAATATGACTTTAAGTTGTTTTAAAGAAGGGGACCTTGAGGGTTATTTTCTCATGAAGGACATATTGCAAATTTTTCTAAAGTCTATTTGCTCAAAAGGAGATGGACACCAACCTTGGAAAAGAAGTATTTTATTTTTAAAAGTGATTTTCATCCCTCCAAGAGAGGTACGCCATCTTGAAGGGAGACTGGGTCAAGTCAAAACCCTAAAGGCATCTTGGGGAGTGGGGCGCACCTTCTGGAAGCTTCTAAAGGTGCCTTCTCAAAATTATAAAAGGAGCCTTGGGTCTTCATTTCAGCCATTTGATATCTTGAGTATTGTTATGCTGTCGGAATGGTGCTGGATTGCTTTGAGGAATGAAAGCCTCCTATCCCTGGCTTGACTTCGTGCTTGAGAGATAGCACCTAGTAGAGAGGTTTGCTAGTTGTTGAGTGAATCTTTGTGGTGAGGATTGCATTGTAGATTGAGTTTTGCCTTTGTAGTTCAGTTCATGTTTATTAGTGTAGTACTGGAGCTGTCTTTTCACTATAGCTGATTTGCTGTTTCTTCTCATAAGTCAAAAAATACAAAAAGAGTCGTTTTGGGTATTGTTCCATTGTGTTTCCTTGGCAAGGGCGCCCCTTTCTGACAAGTTACAGTATTTTTAATGAACTGAATTTTATTTAAGAAAATCGCCCCTCACTAAGGGCCGTACCTTTTGGTTCTCATTGGGATTTGTGCATAAAATAAATATCTGCTGTTAGGGTCAGTTTTGTGATGCATTCTTAGGCGCCTTCATAATAGGTACACTTTGCACTAGGTTTTATGCATTTTGGATGAGTATTGTGGGAGTTGTGAATAGTTTAGTGATTTTCTGTATTGCTGTTATAGCATTCAAGAGCAGGTCTGTCATAAATCAGAACTTTGAGAATTGTTCTTTGAGGGAAGTTTTTGGTCTTGGTGCTTTGGTTAAACGAGGAAGAATCCTCTATTTTGTTGCAGCTCTATTTAACTCTAATCTCATGCTCTTGGCAGGCATTCTTCATGATATTGTAAGCTGAACAGTAGTACTGTCAGCATTTCTTCTAAACTTGTTCTTCATGCTTTGTAATACCCACTGAATAAGTGGAAGAGGCTGGCTTGCCGCCTATTTATTTGAGTTGCCTTTGTATTTCTTATATCTCCGCCATATGGTCGCCTCATTCCATTCTGGATTGGGTAGCACATACTTGGTGTTGAGTTACTTTCAGTTGCAGTTTGATTTAAGGTACTGACGATCCTCTTGCCATATGACAGCCTCTCTCATGTTGAGATTGAGTGCGCATTCTTGGCAACGAGTTACTTTGTAACTGCTGGTTTCATTTATCTAACCCTAACGGGTGCTTCTGCATTGTTGTGTTACTGGCAAAATTGAAAAATTTTGGTTTGGGATATTTCAACCTTGCCTCATGGAGTAGTTTTAATGTACTCACTTAAACTCAATGTTGAACCCTTCCCATTGCTACAATTTCAAATGAACTGGCTGTAGTTTGAAAATGAAGTTGCAGTTGCAATTGGGCGTAATATTCCCTTGCTGTGTGTCGATCTCAATGTGGCTTTGAACTGCTTGAAAAACAACGCAAAATGTATTCAATCCTGTGACTAATTTGCACCTAAAGCCTAAGGCTGTGTTGACAATTTCTCAAATCCATATGCAACAATTTAATCATGATTAATCTGCAAAGAAGGGTCAAACTTGTGGAGCAATGATTTATTCATAAATCACAATTTTCTAACCAAAAAAATTTGAGACCATTGTTGATTTGGAGATTTTTTCACAATTTATGCTTCTTTGCCCAAAATGACCCATTTATTTGGGAGGATACACTCCTTGGGAACACTGTAGTGAAATAAATTCATGAGAAGACTACATGTAGATTTGTTATAGGAAATTTTGGATTGCTTTTTGCTTAAGTAAATATTACTTATTTGCGGATTGCTTCATGGGGAAGCAAAGGTCAGATATTTTTAGAGAAGGTTTTGTTGCCTATGAAATGCTAAGACTTATTGTAAGAAGGCAAGCCCCACCATCTGGTTATCAGGTACATGCCTACCAGCACGACGGGTTACATCCACTGAGGTTTAGCCCTTCACGCACGAGACATCACAACCCACCACGCTCCGCATGGCTCGACCTCGAGACCTCGGCTCTGGTATTGCATAGGCCCAACCACTACACCAAAAGACTGGCCTAGTAGTGAGGGCGGCTACCTAGGGTGTTAAGGGTAAGGTTTGTGTCCCACTAGCCTCGGAGGTGAAGGCTTAGAAGCCACAGGCACAATGGGAACGTGGTCGTGGAGCCCCACCATTTGGTTATCAGATACACGCTTGCCACACGAGTTACATTCACCGGGGTTTAACTCTTCACGCACGGGACATTACATACCTTTTTGCCATATGACTGGTTTGGATGTATGAGTCATCCTTGCTTTACACACCAAGGCTAGATGATCTATTTGAAACCATTTCATACATTGAAGTGGGATGTTTTCATATTCCAACACTTCTTCCAAATTCCATCTTCTACTTTCAGCCGAATTTCACTTGGAAGACTTTGGCTCAATCTAGCTCAGCCTTTATCTATAATATTCCCCCTTAATTTTTTGATCACAACAATATCAGCACAAGACCACTGATTAGCGTTAGCTCCAAAGATAACCAGCTTGGAAAGTAACCCTTCACCAAGAATGTTCACCAAGATCCCAATGTGGGCGAGGTGATAGCATATGGTGCCGGGGATCGTTAGCAATTGGAAAAAAATGCTAGGGTGCTAGGCGGCTAGCCGACCATGAGATGAAAAGTAAATGCTGGAAATACAAAGTAGGCGGATAATCGACCATGAGCTCAACCACTTATTCAGTGGGAGCGAAGGTAATTACAATTATAAGGCGGCAAACCAGCGATCTAATCCTCACTACCACTTGTTCAGTGGGGGGAATTATTAAAATTAAGTGTTGGAAATTAAATGCCTCAACCACTTATCTAGTGGGAGCTAAAAACACAACTTCATTGCAGCAAATAAATAAATGACTGTTAGTACTACTAACCAGCCTTACAATGAATGAATTTCAGCTGTAAAACATATTAGAATAAAGGCCAAATACGACCAATTATTAAGTTCATTAACCTTAACTCTTTTACAATGATTACAATCAGATTTTAGCCTCGAAATATCAGAAAATCAGAATTACTTCAAGTCTGATTAGTAATAGTAAACACAGAAAATCAGACTAGCAAGTAAGAGAATTCACCAAAATGCTCATAACTCCATCAAAACTCATCCAAATGACTCCAAACCAAATGCAAATTAAGCCTAGGAGAAGGGCGACCAAGTTCAAGACAACAAACAACTTCAAACGTTTCCCAAACTTAAATGCACACATTCCAATGCAAGCTAGAAATGATTGAACCCTCATGTCAAGGGAAACCAGCTCTAGTAAATTGAATACTCATATAAAAATCTGAAACTTGGAGAAAGGGGGTGCCCAAGGTAGTAAAATTGATATCCTCAATACCCAGAATGAGATAAATTTTTACGAGGAGCTATGAATGAAAAATTGCTTCAGCTATGTTTGAACCAGCAACACAAAAATCAGAAAATAACAACAAAACCTTCAACTTTGAAGCTCAATCTGCAACTCTGAATTGAAGAAGCAATCACACTCAGCTAGGTGTTATCTTTCAAACATGAAAGTGATAAAATTGCTAGGAGGTATGCGTTCCTCAAAGCTAAAGGCCTGAAAGTATTTCAGCAGCACTTCGTTGTAGTAGAAAATGGATGCCAAAAGTTGGAGCAAAGACTCTTAAATAGAATTCTCAGATGACCTTTCATCTTCCACCTTTTCCCTCCAAGAGGGAATGCCCAAGCCTTTTGAAATATTTAATTTTTAAAACATGTAGAAACCCCTAGGTTTCCCCCTGTTACTGCTCTGACTGATATTTTTAGGTTTTCTGACGTTTTCTAAAGTTTTGTGATTTTTTTGCAATTTTGGATTTTTAATGCATTTATTGAACAGTACGGCTTTGACAGAAATTTGTAATAAATTCAAATAAAAATACTAAGACTTCAATAAGCTTGTGAAATACAATAATAACTGAAGGCGTATCCTTTATTAATCAAATGAACTCATATAACAATGATCAGACATCATGCAATATAGAATATTGAATTTTTATTGTAATAGGAACCTGGTAAATCTGCTTGCTGTTGCTGCACAAATTTGTACGGCTGTGTAGACTCCTTGCTATCTCCCTCCGTCTGGCAAGCACAATATGTTCCAGTGGTATTGGCGCCCACTTTGAAGCAAACTGGAGATCTCAAATGAAGGCGTTTATTTTAATCTGAAGAGTACGGCCCAGGGACAATGGTACGGCCCTGTCAGAAGTACGGCCTGGCAGAAAACAGCTTTTAATTTGTACGGCCTCCTCAAAATTGATGTCTAAGACTCTGAATATGGTGCGCCCCAGCCAATGAATGATCTCTGGAAACAAATACTGAAGGAAACCTCTGACAAATAGTAAACTCTGAAGCTCTGTAGTTTTCTCTGAGTAAGAAAACCTCTGCAGGCAATAAATCAAGTGATATTGCACTCTCTGAATTGCTTTCCGTTGGAGATGGCTCGTTCCCCAAGGCAAACGAACATGAAACCCTAAGTCTCAGGCTCAGACCAAAAATTGATCAATATCAAACTCAATAATCTCATAATGGGCTCAATTCCCAAGGCAAATCCTCAAATACACTGAAAAGTGCGATTCCCTTGAAAATAGGGTTTTAATGAAATATTCATATTTTAATATTTTCCATTCTCCATAGTTTCCCCACTGAATATTTAAATATTATTTAAATGTCAACTGGCCCCCTTTTCATGATGGCGCACCCCTCAAGGAAAAAACACTTAAGTTATAATATTAAATTATAACTTTATATTATAAACGTTAATTAATTAATATTTAATCAATACGATCAAATATTAATATCTCCCTCGTTTCTAACCCGATGATCGATCCGTCTGATGCTGACGAACTCTGAAGTGTTTCCTGATGCCACCACAGCCAACTGCTAAAAATAGCAGTGGTCCCACACTGCCTGCCAAGAACTGCTAAAAATAGCAATTCTGCAAATAACCTCCTGACGGAGTTTAACGAAGACAATCGACATCAATCCTCACGCATCAAGTCGAGCCAAGCTCCGAAATGACCCCCTATCCAGTCCATCGGCCTACGAGGGTCGTATGATAGGCCAATCCTGTCGTCTGAGAGATGTCACTGAGAAGGGGACATGACACAAGGTGCTCAATCATTGTGACATGTTGCCAAAGAGTTGATGCTTCATCAAATTTGGAATTCCTTTCCATCCTTAGGTCCATTGAATTAGAGCTAGTTGCAATTATAAACCATACGGATACCTGTACCTACATTGAAAAAAAATATATGTAAGGACAATTAGAAAAAAAACTAACCCAAGCTACGCAAATATATGGGTTTTTTGGGTGTTTTGACGTTTGGATTCGCATCAGATTCGCGTTGGATTCTTCTGGGCGTATCCTGGACTAATCCACAGTGGCATTTCGAATCCAAGGCGAATCCACAGTCCAATTTTCGTACCCTGTCCGATTCTAAATCGTACCGAATCCGAATTTCGTATCCAGTACGAATCGTATCGTATCCAGAGGCTGGGAGTGGCGAATCAGTAACTTAGGTCTAATGCCTTGGGAAAAGTGGATGCCACTTTTAAAGAGATATTTTTTAAAAATAAAGTGAAGTTCATAATTGTGCAAAAGGGACGCCATATTGAGAATTATTTGTTTTTGGAAATTGAAAAGACTCTTGTGTCTTTTGGTGTGCCTTCTCAGGAAATTGAAGAGTTTTGTGAGCTTCTATTTAGTGAAGGTTTTGCTCCAGCCTTGGGATCCATTATGCTTATCATATTGTTATGCTGTCGGAATGACTTCATGAATTTAGCTTCGAGGAATGCTTACCTCTTAGCATTGATCCTATTTCGTGTTTGAAAGATAACACCTAGTTGGTTTTGGGACTGCTTCTCATCCAGACTAGCAGATTGAGTTCGAATGTTGAAGAATTTTGGAGATTTATCAATTTTGGTATTGCTAATTCATCTCCAGCTGAAGATGATTTTGATTCATAGTTTAATTATCAGTCTGAATATGATTCTGGGTATTTCATCATTGGATTTGTTGATCTTTGGCAACTCATCATGCTAACTTTGAGATTTTATAGTTGAGGATCTGATTTTTAAATGAAAATCGCCCCTTCAAGGAGGGTCGTACCTTTTCATAAGTGCATTGGAATGCGTGCTTAATTCACAGAGGGTCTTTGTTGCTGTTTCTTCATCCTAACTTGGTCGCCTACCTTCCAGTTGTTCATTGCATTCGATTTCATTCGAAACAGAGGTAACTTGATGAAGGTATGAGCATTTTTATGGTGTTTCAGTTTGCTGATCAGAACTTCTAGAAAACATTGTTTTATATCAAATTCATATAATTTCAGTTTTGGTCTTTATTTTATCATTGGAAGAGCAAAAGAACATTGCTAGTATTCATTCTTCTCTTCTTAACTATGTTCTCTATCATTGTAATTGGTAATTTGCAGATTTGTGATTGTAAGGTTGAGATTTTAGTAGTACTAATCCAACCGTTTTAAGTCTCTACAATTACTTGTTTTATTCCATATTAATTACCCCTGGATGGTTTACCGCCAGTGTGGAAAAATGAACATTTGATATCTCTTTGTACCCACTCTCAAGTGGTGAATCCCCACTCTTAAGTGGATGCCCGCCGCAGAGGATGAATTAGATAGATGTACCTTCATGGCTGGTTATCCGCCTAATTATTTCAGTTCAATTAATAACTTTGTCATATGTTAGCACCTCGCCCTCAGTGGGATCTTGAGTGCACATCCTTGACGTTGAGTTTGTCTCATTTCAAGTATTGTTTTTTAGTTTCTCCACCATATGACAACACCTATCCTTCCTTGGGATTGAGTGTGCATTCTTGGCGTTGAGTTCTTTCAAGCTTGGATTTCAATTTTTGATGCTAACGCTAATTCAATTGGCGAAGTGTTGATTGTGTGTGAAAATCTATCGAAAAAATTGGTTAGCATATTTCAGATACACCACTCCCACTTCTAGATTGGTTGGAGCCAAAGATTGCGGATTTAGATACACTTTGCATTCCAGTCGTGACATTCACCAGAGCATGGGTTGAAAGGCATGTGAGTCGGCTTAAAGGCAGGTCAAATACTCTTACTTACAATTTGATGGGAGATCATAGGACGCCAACTACTACAAAGAAGAAACAGGTTGCTCGAGCTCCAGAGTCACGAAGGAAAGAGCTAGTCCAGCCGGAGCCTCCAGGAATTGAAGTAGAATTACCCACACCCTTGGAGACTCGTTCTCCAAGTATCCAGGAGGTTTCATTGTTTGCTGATCAAAGGAATATGTTGAACAAGGAACAAGAATTACAGGAGGCAAATCAGCCACCATGAAGGGAGTCTGTTTGCCAGAGTGTCAACGCACCTATCAGAGATAACCAGCAGGAAGAAGATGAAGAAACTGCCACAGATACACACTTTCAGCATGAGTTTGAGGCAGCGTTAGAGGATGATGAAGTTACTGGACAAGAGGCTCAGGTTTCAGGGGATACTCAGCCCGTAGAAGCCATTGAGCTTCGTCAAGATGAAATTAGAGAAGAAGTCCATGAAGAAGAAGCAAGAATTGAACAGCCATTTGTTATTTCAGAATTACAGCAAGTAGTACCAGACTAGCTCAGAGACAGGATGAGGAGGAGCCCCGTTGAAGAAACTGATCCAGCAGTTGAGATGGAAGAATTCCTTAGTAGGATCAGTACGCCTCCGACAAAGAAGAGAGCTAGGAATTTTTTGAAGATTTCAACAGATGACGATGGCTCTCGCACCCTTCACGTGGTTGTGCCAAGAGTTGAGTGTGATCGAGATGAGGCTATTCCAGAAAATTACATGATCACCACTATGGAGTTAGGTCGCCCCACGGGAGCACAGATAATTGAGGAGTGTGATAACTCCTACCAGGCGCTCAAGGACAGATTGCTCCGGACTGAAGGCAAGTACAAGAAATTGAAGAGGGAGCATAAGACTTTGATTGGCTATGTTCAGCATTTGTCTCGTCCTTGTGGGCAGGAGAGTCCAGTGATTGAGCTTTCAGCTAAGTTTCCTAGAGAATCAGTTAGCGGGTTGGAGGATTTGAGAAATATGGCACAGGAAGCAGATAAGTGGGTTGCTAGCGTTCGTGCCGAGACAGATAAGTTTATGGAAGATCTTGTTCATGCTTATCAGCAGGCTTCCAGCATTATGGCACGGATGGATGCAGTTGATCAAGCTTGGGGCAATGCTCATCTCTATCAGAACAAGGTTGTTTAGCATTTGGAGGCTTTGATGCATACTCCCTTACAGACTTTGGTCGAGGGAGGCATAATACAGGAGGGTGATAGATATGATTTCACCGGCTGGTACTCTTCAGTTGTCACAAGTCGAGGATTCTTTGATACAGCACAGACAGATTCGGCCAGAGTCAGAAAGGCCATGACGAATATTGTTGATGGAGTCCTAAACACATTAGAGGCTATCTTTGCTAGGAGGTTGAATTCCGATGAGGTGACTGCTGATGGTTTGAGGAGTAGGCTACCTCCTTTCTTTTCAGAAGTGAAGACTTTTGTTCAAAATTACTTTGAGAACACCTTAACTTTCTCGAGCATTATTCAGAACACTCAGGATGCTTTGGTTGCTTGGAGAAAGTCTTGTACTCGACATGGGCAGGCAGTCACCGTGTTGGAATTCCAGCTTGATCATATTCCGCCTATCTCTGTTCAGGAGGTTGAGGCTGTGCTGGCGAGATTCATTTATTTTGCAATCAGGGAGAAAGAAAATGGAAACGCCTTTCTAGATGATGACCTTCTGGATGACTAATAGTGGGCATTGATTGCCTTTGCTATTTTGGGAGTGAGTGGGAATCTTCTGGTTCATTTATTGTACCACTCCTCATTCTGGCAGTTTTTTAGGGTTAGGGCTGATGTGGCTTGATCTGAGCCCTCCATTTGATTGTAATCTGAGTCGTCCATTGGACTGGGCCATCTATAAAAGGGGCATCCCCCCCTCATTTGTAATTCATTAGATTAGACATTAGATCAGACTAGAGAATAGAGCAGAGAGACTGATAGTGTAGTTGAAATAGCTTAGCATAGCATAGTTTGAAGGAGAAGGAAAGTTTTCCCTTGAGAACTTTGTAAGAGACTGTTGTGAAAACTATCATAATAAAAAAAGCTTTCACTGATGGTGATTTCGTCTTTTGTTATAAGCAGCTAGCAAGATTTCTTCACCCCGTCTACTTCAAGTAGTAACTTAGATTAAAGTAATTTTCATTTTCATGCAAGTAGATGTTAGCTGTGGATTGTGGTGTTTAATCAAGGCAACTTCGTTTTAATCCATACCACTAGCAGCTTGCTGACGGCAAGTTTGCCTTGTGTGGTCAACTGGAACACTTTATAAGTTCAACTTCGGTTATGGTTCACATTTTGGCATACGTCGTCTTGACGGTGTCTTTATGCTGAATTGTGACTTGAAAATTTCTTGCCATTCCCTTGAAGATTGCCCCGACTTTGTATAAGTTGTCCAACGCGAGGCAAAGAAAAGTCTGGTTGAGGTCTGCTGAGATTGATCCCACATTCTTCCTTTAGGATAGAACTTAGATCTCCTAAACCCTGCACTTATTTCAATTCAGTACATTTCTGGTTAGTATAGGAAACACGTACCTCATTGCCAAATCATTCGCAACGCATGAAAATCCCCTTCCATCACTAATCTGCTGTCAACTGCCATGAACTTGTGAACAATTGTGTAAGTCCCCTCATGAAAACAGCAAATCACAACGAACCTACTAAGGGTATTCCATTGCATTATCGGAACCTTGGAGTTGAATGTACAATCTCTCTCGCAACCTTAGCGTACGGAGTACTTTGATCAAGAGAGAATGGAGTAGCCTTCGGATACTTTGTTCTGCTAATTGGTGCGGTCACAAAAAAAATCACATCAACAGGTACAACAACATACCAATACATGCTGCTTACAACTTCTCAAACTTTAATCAATCTGATCCTTGCATTTATGACAATTGGAGATGATTACAATTGTTGATATATTGAAATTTCGCAAAATTTCTACAAAATAAACAATTGAAACTCACTCACAAATATTGAATTGTGCAGATTCGATGGAAAGGCTGATCATTTGATTGAAGAAGACCAAAATACCGATGGTCTGACAGCTGGTACGGCAGCAGGACCTTGGAAAATTTTGATATTTGTAAACATCAGCAGCACATACTTATTTTCTCCATTTTTGCACTCCAAAAATCACAAAATGGCAACAATAAATGTTGGTGAACAACAAAAAAACATGCCAATGACTTCGAGAAACCCTCCTTGATGTGGCACTCAACCATAACGATGAAAATCAGAAATATTACTAATTTTAAAAATTAGCAATAACAATGATTTGCTTGCAAGTATAATTTGGTCCAATACTCCACAAGCTAAAATCTTCAAAATTCACTATAGCAACATTGTAGCAAGCTGAAAATGACTTCAATTCCTTGAACACAAATGTGATCCCCAAGTGAAATCACTTCTTATGGACGAGGGTTTTCATCCTCAATTCCAACCTTAGAAATCAAGAGGGTTTTCATCCTTGGATGGAAAGATGAACACAAAGTTCAATCTCCGGAAATTAATCAAAAATCCAAATGATAAGTGATGATTTGATGTGAACTCTGACTCCTCTTTTATAGGCACTTTACTTTGGTTCCTCTATTTAATTTTATTTTTATTTATTTTTCTATTTCCCTCCAAGTATTTAATTACCTCCAAAGGCCCTTTTTAAATTACATTTTGAATAAAGTGTAAAAATCACTTTTTAAAGATTACATATGACCAAAAATAATATTGTAAGTTGCGCTTTTGAAAATAAAGTGGTCCAGCCCACTTAAAATACTATTCTTTTATTTCCTTGCTTTAGTAATGCTTTAGCCTACGGGAAAAGAGGATAGGATAGAGATCTCCTACATGGATCTAATCCTAAAAAGGAGGCATGTGATTGTGTTCTTTAATGGTATAGAAATAACATTTATGGCATTACCATAACTAAAAATAGATAATAGGTGACGAGGTGTAGTCAAGTTATTTATAATCAATTGTTATGTTTTATGCTATGTGAAAATGAAAATAATCAATAATTATTTTGTCTAATAAAATGTATCAGCAGCATGAATATTGTACTTAATTGATTATTTATTTTAGTGTTGTCTACACCTTGATGGTTGTAATGAAGCCAACATATCTCTTGGTCAACAAACCTATATGTAGAATGAGAAGATTGGGAAGCAGGCTCTCATGTTATCATATTTTTCCTATACCTTAGCTATGTGTTGTACACTAACTTATATAAATAAAGTTGCAGTGATCTCATTATTTGTGTGCTATCTCTGATATGTTCATTCTTCTATAATTACTTCCCTAAATTGTATTCTATATTGGTATAACAATCATATTTTTTGTTAACTAAAGTTATCCAAGACAACCAGTTGGTTGGAGTGCTGAGTTTGTAATCCAAAATTGCTGAAGGATGCCAACAGGCCCTGTCTATAGACATGGTTTGGTGGTCATCATTCTTTGAGTTGTGCATCTATCATTCTTTGCTGCTCAACATAAGTAATTAACCTTACTATATTTTGTACTTCTTTTGTGGGTGTGCAGGCATGGGGAAGGCAGCACATAGCAATGATTGAAACAAGGCACTCCATTGGTTGACAAAGCAAGAATATATTGTGCTAACTGTGCAACGTCATGTCTTCCAAGTTTTTAAATGCATAGAAGTGAGTCATAACACAAAATGATTGATTAGAATAATGCAATATTAAAGAGGATTCCAATTAAGTGCTTCCTTATTGTCATTTTAACATTGATTAGTCCATTTATCTTACAATATGCTTGCAATCCATTTTTTGTGCACTTGTCCAGTAACCTCATCATATCCTACACCACTATGTCGTCATGCTTATGATTATGAAAAACCACTTTACCACACAATAAGTTCATTGTAGGTAGATCATCATATCATATCTATTTTATTTCCATATTAACATCAAAAGGAAGAACAAAAATGTGGAAATCAAGCATACGTAGCAATGCAAAATCTCATTGTTATCTGTCTCTTTCGTGAATTGTGTACAGATCATAAAATACATTGATGGGCTTTTTTTATCAATATCATGGATTACAAATTGTGATATGAAAAGGCCCAAGTTATTGGTCTACCCTCCAGGCCCTTCTGCAGAAAATCAGAAAGTACCTATGGCTGAGTTAGAGCAAGAATAAACAAATAGTTTACCACCCCCAATCCCCGGTCCCTACCACCCACCTTTACCACAGAATTACTGAATGAGTAAAGGGAATAGCAAAAGTTCCAAGCCACAACTTACTATTTACCACAATGAGTGATCTCAGCTTGGTTGTTTATCTCTATACAGCAGCAAATGTTTTTGCTTGTATTAGTCTTTTAGTTTCTCATACACCTAGAGTTTAGTCTTTACATAGCACTCATGCAACAGTGTCTTTATATTATGTAAACAGATCCTTTTTGTTTCACGTTAAAGAAATACATTGCTGCTACACCAATTCCTTCCCTTTTAATATAATGCCTTTTTTACTTATAATGAAAATATTATTCGGCTATCTTCTCTATCTTGCATGCCTATAAGCATGATCATCTGTCCCTTTATTACATACATAGCAATTAAATTTATACTACTAATAACATCTAATACAACTTCAACTATAAGCCAATTAATCAAACCATGAATTGATCCTCTTCACACATCACAACATAAATCATTTAATATTTAATATACTTTTTTATTATATAACAATGATGTGACATGCACTCCTCAACTCAAAGTGAACTAGGCATGACTATCATGCACATAATACTAAATTATGGTTGATTTAGTTGCATTCTTTGTTGGATGCAATTGTCTTAAAAAATACTTGAGAGTCCTATCATGTCCCCTTTTTGTAATAATCTATGTTATGGACCAAATTGCCTATCTCCTATTTCCGGCATCTCCCTTGGTCCAATTTTCTGTGTGTTCTTCCTCTTCTTTCCCCTAATGTTTGTGTAAGGTCCCCAAAGTCTCTGAGGTTGAAGGCATGCCCAGTCTTCTTAGTGTTTGTCATTTGTAGGAGTTTCAAAGTTCCTCATCCAGGTATACTTTCCTATCTAAATCCAACCTTTCCTTTGTCCCTATCAGACTTTCGGACTTCCCCATCCTAGCATGCCTTTCCTCCCAACTCTGCTTTTCCTTTATACTTATCGAAGTGCCCAACTTATCCACCCAAGCATACCTCACGTCCATCGCCCACCTTCATTCTCTCCTCCTGTCGGGCTATCAAAGTTGTCCATCTTGTCATCCCCTTCCTATGAACCCCACTCTTTTCCCTTGCCTTGTTGGAGTTTCGAACATGTCCTAACAATCATGCCTTTTGCCTGAACTCTGATCTCCAGCAAGTGGTAAGAGTCATGAAGTATCTCGACACACAAACTCTGACATTCCTACCTATTAACACTATTCACTCCACCTACCTTCCTACATGACCGAACCACCATTAATGCTCAAGAAGGTGACACATCTTCCAAAAGGTTTTCTGCGGACATATAAAGTATTATTTAATAATAGGAATGTGGATCCACATGTTGACCCAACTATGCAAACAAAAAAGACAACTTCGACTCCCATTAATGGGGTAGTCAAGGTTTCAAACCCTATGAGGCCCCTTGTCATTATCTTTGAGGACAATTACAATTTGCAAGGAACATTCCTCAATGCCTCCCATGCACATTTTTGCACACATAAGCACAATCCTAGGCATGATTAAAGAGGAAACAACAATCGATAGGTACGAGCAATCCCTAACAAATACCAATCTCGAGATGGAGGCCACTAATGCAATTTTTAACACCCTTTCTGGGTGTATTAAGGATTCAAAGTTTGAACAAAAGGAAATCATGAAAAATATTCAAAAACCCTAACTGAAAAAATAATTTTGAGAACTTGTGTTCAAACACCCAAATTCGAGGATGAAAACCCATAATCTATTTGAGGTCAAAGGATGAAAACCCTCAAGATCTCATGCACCAAAGGACGAAAACTCTCTTGGCCACAAGGAGCGATCTCACCCAAAGGTCATATTTGAGCTTTCATGTTAATGGATCTCAACAATAGTGAGCTTGCAAGACATTGTAGTTGTTGTAGGTTCTAGTATTGTATTTCCTGCTTGCAATCATGGCTATGAAATCATTATTTCTATCATTGGTGTATATTGTTGTATTTCTATATGTTATTGTTGTCATAGCAATGTTTATAATGTATTACAGTCCCATCAATATAAGAAATACTATAAAACTTATTTTGCATCTTCATAGGCCCACTTTGTAATCTGCGTAATTTATGTTAATGCATAATCGAGTTTTGTGATCTAGTTTTTTTAAGATTTGGCTAAATTATATAAACCTGAAATCTCTTTGTTTGGTTACTAGCATTAATGCATAAATCATGAGAAATCTAGGCTTTTGCAAGATCAAGTAGACACTTAGATCTGTAATCTATCTTCATTGGTGAACCAAACCTATAATATTAGGGTTTGAGTGATATGTGTAAATGCAACGGGGAATTTTTTGAGTTTTGGCAAGAGTTTGGTAAACAATTAAATCAAAAATTAATTTTCCCTGTAAATTATTTTCCAAGACATTACAGTGGTATCAGAGCCACTAATTTAATATCTTCAAAGAGCTTTAAGTAATATTCGTCGAGGAAATTACAAGTCCGCATAAGAATTGATTGAAACTGAGTGATTGGGTTTCAAGAGGCATTAATGACACCAAGTAAGACCAGATGCAGCTTGCATTTCTAATACAAACATGAAATTCTAAACATTATAAATCCCATGATTAGAATAATACATGAACTTAGCATTAGATACCAATACCAAAACAACCAGCATCCAAAGAATGTCAAAAGATAAAATTGCATCGAAACTTTCATGCTCATGTCAAATTGTAATTGCTTCTGTCAGTTTCTCATACTCAAACTTTTAAAAAACATAATAGAGAATATGTTCAATTTTCTCAGCTTCATGCCAAAAAAAATGACTAAGAGTATAATAAATATCATGTCAGGGATGAAGCTCGTCAACTTTGCAATTCATGTCATCTATCTGTATCAAATGCAACAGAGGCAAATGCTATACCAATCATAGATTACATAGCAATAAACTATCACTAAGATAGTCTGAGTTCATCTTGCAAGGAGCCATATGGCTAAAATAAGATTACCTCTGGATAGTTTAGACCATCAATCTTCTGTATTTCTATAATTAAATCTCTAGCAGCCTTGGTGAAATTCTTCAAACCCTACAAAAAAGTTCACCCACAGCATTATCTTTGTTAAATCCTGCTATAAAAAAGCATGAGGAAAAAAGTGGTATATGGCAGACAAGAAATAATATTTGCATCTATAAACAGATCATAATCTATTTATCAAGACATTATTTATCTCACATGCATTAATGTGTAAAATATTAATATTTTCAAGGTATTGAAAGAATTTAAAAACAAACTATAGATTATAAAGGGATATACAAACATATTTTTGATGAGTTAAAGACAAAATCTATGTTGATGAGCAGTAAGTAGTCGTAATAAGAGAGCAGCATAGGTCTATCAAAGACAAAAACCAAGAAGAGCTAACTAGATGCTGAAATAAAATGCAGAAAAATTAAAATTAGGAACATCTGATCAAACCATTTGGATATACAAATTTTAAAACCTATAGAGCTACGGATTTATAGACTGTTTGAGACTGTTAGGAAAGTGAAGTCCAACTTCTTTGAGCAACCAAAAGCTTCAGGCAAGATGTCTGACAAAACATGGACTGTAGTCATGAGACAATATCCAAGAAAAGCTAGCAAAATAAGAATTTCAAGATATCCCAAAATTGGGGAGATATTATCCTGAATTACTTGGTTCTCTATCATGGTATCCGTGGGGTGGAGATCAGTAGGACCTTCACAGACTTCTTGATGATTATGCAATGTTTCATATTAATAATATTAGACCAAGCCCATTTAGTACTAATGGGAAGACTTGGCTTCTTGAATACTAGAGAAGAAAATAATAATTTTGAATCCATGGCACTAGCTGTAATATCCCTTGCTACTTCTGATCTAAAGTTTAGCTCACAAGGAATATCTTAAGGGTTACCCAAATGCAAAACAAAGATCTCGATTACTATAACCTTCTAACACTTTAGGATTTTTCACCTAAAGGAGAGGAAATTGTAATGAGCCT
>VDFB02384276.1:0-32675 GCA_007258455.2 Sequoia sempervirens
GTCAACACATTATGCCTTCAAATGAGTTGCCACCCTTGAACGATGAGGGTAAATTAATTTTGATCCCAAAAAAGGTGATAGAAACCTGCATTGAAAACTTGAGGAACAAGAGCATCACAAAGCATCTAATTAGGTGGAAAAACCTACTAGTTGAAGACTCTACATGGAAAGGACCAAATATTCTTGAGGCATCCTACTTAGTTAATCCCATTAAAAACTTTTCGTCGTCTAAATATTTATGTTCACAAATCTTTTCAAAATTTAACAAATTTTTCCCCCTTCTTAATTTTTTTTTTCCCAAACTCTTAAGACATAGCGTCATGCATTGCTTAGCTTATTTTAGCTAGTAGTCACTCTCAATTTTGTAGGAGTTATTTGTGGAGCTAGTGACCCCATGATTTTTTTTTTTTTGCACATTTTTTAGCAATCGTCTTAAATTTTATTTTTGAAATGAGATTTTTCTCAATACAAAGATGCTACTTATTCTCAACCCCTCATTTTTCTCATAGCTTAGGGTGGGGTCCCATGCGGGCGGGTGGGCTTCAGGATCTATTTTGAAGGAACAGGGGGTCCCATGAAGCAAAAAAAAATTGCTACAAGATTAATGAGAATCTTTTCCTATAAAATCGCAACCCCTACTTTTTAGCTCAAAAACTTAAGTGAGTGCAAAAAGGGTGGGGCTAGAAATTGCTCCACTAGCTTAGGCTTTTTTTCTGCCACTTGTCAATTATATGCAGTTTTAAAATTCTTACCAATTTTTTTTAATTATTTTATATTTATTTACTCTGCTGAATTGAATATGCAAAATAATAAAATTCATGAGACCACCAACTTCCATAAATATAGGAGCTTAAACTATTCTACAAATTTAAGGACCACCCACTTAAAAAAAAATCCTAAAAATTCTCAACAACACCCACTAAATTTTTTTAGGAAGCCCCCCTCCATGGGACCCCACCCTTATTTTAAATTCCTAAATAATAGTTGCTCCACTAAAATAATGAAAGATTCTAAATTATCATTTTTTACAATTTTAAATTTACATAAGAACACTCCAATTACTTAAATTTAAACAAAAAAATACACATCAGCCATGACACAAGGTGTCAAATTACAAATTCAACCACTCTCTTAACATTATTTGTAGAGAGTGAAACGCAAAAGAAAGTATTTACATGGCTAATACAACGGATGGACCCGAAATATAAAGCACATCCCTTGTTACGGTAAAAATCATTTTTCAGAATAATTGCACTTTATCTTGGAAACATGTTTTTTATTCCTTTAGAAGTGGTCTGCTAAATGGAGATGCTATTTGGAATTCCTCGGCCAGTTAGCCCGCCTGCCTGCTAAAATCCGAAGTGCTCGGATACAGCAATGTATATGGCACCTTTGCAGGCCCTAACCTATTCTTCAGTCTTCCATCTGCATTCCTCTCGTTTATTTTGTTCTCTATTTCTTTTAACTCCCTACTAAAGCTCTCAAAAGCCTCCATTACACGCTCATCATCAGTCCAATCCCCTGGTTCTCTCTGCCCCAGATACACTTCGTCTGAACAATGTCTGGACAATATCTCTATCAGCCCAATTCCCAGGGTAGTTTGAAATTGACTGGAGACAGTTTTCAAGAAAACCGAATCTGGATTCTTAGCAAGCTCTGAAAACTCTTGAGATCCTTCCTCGGGGATAAACTTTCGGCCGACTGCTGGCCTATTAGGCATGTACCCAGAGTAAGCATACTGCCCAAAATTGGTTGCTGCATGAAGAGCCGAAGCCACCCATATGATTATCGTTAATGCTTTCTCAAGCTCTGCCACAGTATCCATCTTGTACCACCATGTCTCCTCCTTTTTGTCTGCATGACCAACATTTCGTATTTCATGCCACCATGCCTGAAGCTCTGTGTCACCTCTTACAAGTTCATCGTTGTAGTAGATGGACAGATATTTCCGAACCCATGACTGTATTGCAGACCATATCTCTAATCCGTCCACAGCATAAGGATAGTCTCGGATCATAAGCCTCAGCCCATGGGGCATTGATTTATCTTCCACTGCCATACCCCTGTCCGGTCCGAAATTCTGTGGGTCAGTATATTCAAATACATTACATTTCAGAGGAACCGAAATACACAGAACTTAGTAACTTAGTACCTTTTAAGAAGATCGGCAGGCAAGGCTTCTTCGTCAAATCTCCAGTCTTTGTAAAGTACAGCAGACATTTCCAAGGAATACTTCTGTGGAAACACCGTTCTTTCAAGTATTCCTCCTGCATTTATTAGAATATGGCGAGCCAGAGCATTGATGTTCATTGTGTCACGAAAATGTGGGCTTAGTAGCTTATGAATGGGATGCAGGGTGCTCAGGTTTCTATTTGTGGCGATGATAAATGGTTCTATGACTGCGTGTGTCCTCAGCCTGAAAGCCGAAAACAAAAAGACCCCAAATCATGATTTTGGATTTTTTCTTCAAAAAATTGAGATTGTGAACAAAACAATGAGAATCCAGGAGTATTTACTATTAACAAAGATGTTGAATCAATGTTTCTTGCCAAGGCCCAACTGCCCAAGAGAGCTCCTATGTGATCCTTTTGTAATATTGATATAACTTTTTTTGTTCCTTGAGATTTCAGAAAAACCAAAAATTTAAGAGAAGTGCTTACCAGTGGCTGATCAATTCGTGGTATCCAGAATCGTTAACTGTGACGTGCGCTTTAGCGAGCTGCCAGAGTGCTCCAGATACCCCTTGCTCTGCAGGAGTAAACACCCTTCTCAACCCCGACGGCAGACTCAGTTCTATGGCAACCGGCTTCAACGTGTCATCATTGCAGAGGAACAGAATTGTGCGAGAAGCATAGGCCTTTGTGGACAGAGCATTTATCCGATTGAGATAAGGCATGAAGGTGTCGTGATGATCCAAAATGAACAGTTTGTTTTTCTCAAGGGCCTAAGAAATTTTAAGCACATACACAATATTGAATTGTTACAGAACATCTTAAAAGAATGACAAACTACCCAATCATCTGCACATTTAAACAGAGAAAAGGTATACCTTCTCCACTGTAAGGCCATCAAGGTTCTTTTCTATATGTGCAGCAGTAATATAGCTTTCTTGCGGGCCATATCTTCCTGGGTCCAATTTACTTCTTGGGGGAAAATTCTGTAAATTGTAAGCATTGATATATCAGACCGTATCCTATTGTAAACCTTACCAATGCAACATTTTAGTTCAAACAGATTCATTCCCGAGTATGCAATTATTGATATATACAGGAAAACATGCAAAGAAATAAAGATTATCAATGTCCAACTATAACAGTAGTGAGACTGACTGTAAAGATACAGCTAGCGTAGTAGGGACTAGGTAGGGAAAAGCTTTTATGGTCTCCAATGAGCTCATAAGGAAAGCAGAAAAATGGGAAGGAAAGCTTTTATTGTATTTGTTAAGTTTGTTGGTACAAAACTGTACAGAGATTTTTTACATCGACGTTTGGGATCCATCATCAGCATATCTTATAGTCAAATGACTTATCACAAGCATAACTTCATACTAGCAATTTGGAGAATGTGTTAAAGGAGATTATTAGATTACTTGGAGACGCCTTATATGCAGAGGGTTGACACCAGAGAGCATTTGCCGGGCAAATTCTTCATCTTTTCTCCATGCGAATTCGTCAGCTGTATCGAACAAATTTTCCCTTCAAATTATGTCTTCTAGTTTTTTAACACAAAATAATGACAGGTGAGAAAATGTAACTCACCGGCGATGACCTGCGGATAAGGATACTTGAGCAAACTCTCGCCCTCTGTTCTGAAAAATTCCTTGATGAGCTCCAGAGAACTGAATTTGTTTGTAGGCTTCTGAACAGATTTCAAAGGCAATGATATTCCATCTGTGTACAGCTTCTTAACATCTTCTAAAGAGTCGAAGTCATTTGGAGTGGAATCAAACAGTGCCTGGAGTTCAGGCACTAAAAACTGGACCAGACTCTTTAGTCCATAGGCTAAGAAATCAGACATTTTGAACCGCCCAAACCGTTCATCTCGAGGAACATATATGTCTAGGTTCAGTGAAGATAATCTGCTTTCTGTAGCTGGATCTGTCAATCATCATGATCGGTAATATCAGCTTCTTCAGATAATGAAAGGCTAATTGGAAGCCAGGTAATACATAAAATTTAGAGCTAGTACCAACCACTTCTATTGTGATGACGACCGGTTCGCCCCCTACGTGGGTATGGGAATTCTGCAGATCCTCCCAATACTGGTCGTTTATAGTCCTCGCCTTTGTCCGGATCTCCAAGGTCATTATAAACATCATAATCATAAATTCTGTTCCACTCTTCCCTCTTTCCTGTTCCATTTCCTCTTAGGCTTCGAAGCTCTTTATTTCTCAGCTCTACGAGAGCCCGAGGAGTATCAGCCGGTAGATAGCTCTGTAAATGCATTACTGGAGTTAATGATAAAGGGTTCTGTTTATTGCTTTGGAAGGCTTCCATCTGTTCTTTTATATTTGAAATTTATAAATTATTTTTCACAAGTAATCATATTAGTTCAATGGAATTATACAAAATTTGTGAGAAAAAGAAAGAAAACAATATAAACTATAATAACTATTCAAGACACTAATATTTCTATTTCAATTAGAAGTAATTACTTGGGTATTCCAGACTCCAGAGATATAAGAATGGAAGACTAGGACCAATGACATTAAAAGATGAAAACTAATAATGTCAAGGACATTGAACATTATTTTCTCCTTTAAATCGCAATAAAGCAGACTCTACATTTTTGCTGTAGATTGGCTTATCACAGTATTGACAGGGTGCATAAGCCACTTAGGCCATACCCAAAAACAAAAAATTTAGTAGGCCAAGAGAGACCATACAACAATGATGATGAGAAGTTTCTGAGAAATAAGCCTATCCGCATGGTAGACCTTTTCATTTTGGGCCGATGAGAGTGAAAACAAGCTGTAGCGAACCGAGTTCAAAACTTGGCTTTAGCAGATCTCGAACAGGGGATGCCCAAATGGCACAGTCCCTAAGCGACCTTAATAAACCTGGGATTGTACCAAATTGCAGGACTGATCAATCCAACTGGTAAGTTTTAAAGGCTCCATTGTCTCACCTCTACCTACTTTACAGGATTTAGCGTTTCTGACTGGATGTTTGCTCAAAGTCTTATGCTCACTATTGCCTCTGGCCAAGTAAAAAAGATGCGTAGTAGGCACTAACTTTAAGTTCAGTTACGAAGCAACCCATCCTCCAACATGTCATGACAACCTAATTTAATGGCCCTGCCAATTCTGCCCTTAACTCTCTGCATGGGAGCGATAGCAATGAGCAGGGCCCATCTACTGTATGGTTTTACAGGAATGGGGAAACATCAGGAAATGGAATGGAAGTCAAAGCTTAAGCAGAAACTAAATAAATAAACAGATAATTGACCGTTTTTCTTTATCTTCTTCATCAAGGAACACCAGAAATCCTGTTTCTTTCGATCCGTTTATGCTATTACCATTTAAAGACTAAATTAAGGAACACAAATGTTTGGGCATACCGTATTTGAGAAGAAAATTCGATCTGTATTGCATTTACTAGCAGGATAAACCCACGAGTTGCAGACGAAATGAACATTGCCTTGTTCAGGAATTTCAACTGTCAAAGACTTAAGAAAAAACTCATGGTGATGTAAATTCCTTATGAGGAAGGCTCCTGGAGTCCCAAAGCTGAAGTCCCACTTGAAATCAACTTGGTACTCGCTCTCCCCACTGACGATGCGCTGCCCAGTAGATATCCATTTCTGTATAAATGCTGCCTCCCCAAGTTTTCCACTTCCATTGCCTGTCACATTTAGTTTCAAGAGAATTACATTGCACTTGTAAAGACTTAACTTGCCCCAAATCGATTAGAAGATGAAAGAAAGAAAGAGAAGAATAGGGTATAACTTGGATCAATAGAAGTAGTGCTGATAAGCTGTAAAGAGACTCTTTTTCCGAGCAGCTCCATGAAGCTGTCCTCCAGTCCTGCATGGAAATCGTTAAAATCTAAAGCATTTTTCTTTTGCAGAACAACAAAGCCTCTGATTGTCTCCTCATTTACTGGTCCAGGAAATCCAAACAGTTTTTGGAGCATCCTTATCAACGGGCCGAAGCAACGATCATAATGCAGATTGACTGCCATTGTTCAAAGCTTCAGACTCAATTCGCTAATTGGGTCTTCTAACCAAACTTCAAGCTCTATAAAAGCAAATTTGCAGATGTCTTTATCACACTTCTTCCACAAAAATTCTTTGAAGTCACTAAGTTCTGAGATGTAATCAGCATACAATTAGTTGGTGTCACTTTGCTTTAATCGCTTGCCGACGACGTCAAGAATGTGGGAATTTATCTTTAAAAGTCTATCCCTGACCTTTGATCTGTCGGGGTATCCTGCTTTATACGTTGGCATCTAATGCCCACCAAAGCTTCGTTCCTAATATCTGAAAGAAATCTAAAGAATAGAGGAAAGGAAGCTTCTCCCATAATATATATTATTAGGTTAACCAGTTCGTGTCACTAACGGTAGTTTCCATCCGATTGACTTTTGAAAATAAAGCTAGATTTGACGCCAATCGTAATTTTTATCGTGTAGCGACAGCTTAGTATACTTCTGATCATCATCCCGAGAAATTGGTTGCTCTGAAATTGACTTGAAACTAAGAATATCTCTGTTGATTCACGTGACATCCAGGCTATAATCTTGTGCAGGTGATTAAACTGGTGGAAAGGGCAAGATTAATAGGCATACAGCGTGAAGATGATGGAAACCTTCAAGATAATAGGGGAAACGTAGGAGGTTAGAATCATATTTTTATGGTTAATGCATTTTCTTTTAAACCATTTTCTATTTTTCTTGGAATTTTGAGAAAATTGTTGGAGTTTAGAATAGGTATTACATTTGTGTAAAATGTGAATCTGTAGTTGCAAGAGGCCTAAAAGGTGAAAGAGGTGCATAAATGTTTTTTCTATTTTCGTGTTGAGTGTACATGGAATGTGCGTTTTCGAGGTGCAGTTATTTTGGCAAGTGCAGATTTTGCAGATTGGCATGTGGTGACAATTTGAAAACTTACCATTGTGTGCCTGCAATATTTTTGGCACTTTCCATGTTGCACGTTCAGCCTTTGGCAATTGCTTTAGAAATGTTTATTCTATGCATTGTAAACTTATATATTGAGCACTTGTATTTTGGAGTTGTATGTTGTTGTATTGAAGTATTGTTTTGTTGTCAGAATTACTCGAGAATTGTGAAGACTCCTACAAGAGCGTAGCTCTGCAATTATATTGTAACGTTTTATTTGTTGTTGAATAATATAATTGAGCTATGTTTTGGAGGGTGGGGTTTTTCTCCCGAAAGGGTTTTCCCCACGTAAAATTTTGTGTTATGGGTTCATTGATTATATGTTTATGATATGTATGTGCATCTTAATTTGTAACAATTAAAGGTGTTTAGAAATTTTTAACTCTCTCCTGCTTAGATTAGTGTAGGAAGTTGTTTCCGCTTACTCGGCTTCTTTCAAGGATTATATTGTAAAAGGTGTATTTTTGGTGGAATTCGACATTTTGTCAATTCTATTTTTTTTTATCATGGTCACATGTATATTAAATATTGCTTGTATCTGTGAAGTCATATGTGCTACATATGGCAGGGGTTTCAAGGCTCTCAAAAACTCATATGCAACATCTAATGGCTAGATTTTAAAAGAAGATCGAATTGGAGGTTGGAGGATTTTCATCATTTTGAGCTGGCTTCTTGCTCAAAGATGATAAGTTACATGAGAAGCATTGGTTTCAATTTATGCTCCTTAATTGAGCAAGCAGTGATTGGCATCTCGTGAAAGAACATGTGGATAGTATAATATTTGAAATAGGGTGGGATTGTATCTACATTGGTTTAGCTTCTTTTGTACTCTTAAGGGGAGGTATTTGATTTGAGGAGGGATATTGACACTTTTGGAGGAAAGTGGACTCCCAGAGGATAGTTGTTCTCCCATATCTAGTTCTAGAGGAGGGATTTTAATACACTCAAAGGAGATGTGACTCTTGGAGGAGAGTTGTTCTCTCATTATGTGCATGGAGGATGGGATTATGTTCTCTCATGTCTAGTATAGAATATTTGCAAATTTGACAATCAGGAGATCCGTCGATGGATTCAATTTGGTGTTTTCTAGGTGAGCAAGGAGAATTGATAAGGCGCTTCACTAAATTTTTCAAAAGGGCTATTGTGTTTAGTCCTTGTAGTGTTTCATTTTTTATTCAGATTGAAGTAATAAGGGAGGGAATGTTGGAATTAGTATTACATCATTAATTTATAATTTAGATTTACAGATTAAATAATAATAAATAAATTAGCATATAAATATTTATTAATATAAATAAATGTTAAGTTTTAATAAATAAATAAGTTAGTTCAAATGGGAGTTACTTTCTTGTAAGAAGTTTGGGTAAGTTACAAGAAAAATAAAAGCTTTATAAGTCATTGTAATGGAATGTAAAAATAATTCTGAATTTGATAATATATTAATTTGTATTATTCTTTATTTGCAATAATAATGTAATTTACATATTTCATTTGCTCGCCATTTCAATATTTTTCACATATGTTGTAGTCATTTTAAACAAGATGTGTTGGTAACATATGACGTGTTTCTTTGATGTCTTTGTATTATCTTTGCCTGATGTGTGATGACTAAACAATATCGATATCTTTGTTATCTTTTTAATAAAATTTTAAAAATATTGCATATCTTTTGGAAGTATCCATTATGGTCCATATGGATCTATATATATATATTACATTTGGTATTTGCAATGTAAGACTTGACATACTTATCAACTAACTCTTTTTCATTTTGATTTTTTATCTTATAAGTGAAACACACTTAGAAAATGGCCTCTTAAATCATTTGTATGGATTTTAACTCTAAATTCTATGAAAATGAACATAATTTAAAAAAGTGCAAAGTACATGAAGTTCTTAGCATTGTTGAAATAAATGTATGTAATCACATTTTGAATAAGAAAGTATGTAAAATAATAGAATTATGGAAATGTCGCAATCTTATTATTTCATCTAATGTTTACAATAATGATGGTTATAAATGAGTGGATAAAGGGTTTCATCCTATATTTGTTGAGCACACTATGCCATTCTTTTCTGCAACACCAATGACACATGCTATTATGGTCTTCCTCAAATTTGTTTGGGTGAAAGAAAAAAATGATGTGATGTAGTTGCTATCAATCATTTGATCACACTCAAATCATTGTGCTACGATAAGGTTTGATAACAATTCTAGAATATGTTATTATCACTTTAGACACATAATCCCAACAAAGGGGCAAAACTAAACTCTTGACAAATTTTAATAGTTTGGATTTGAGGGTAATCTCCTAAGTTCTCACTTATTTATAAAAACACCATTTTCATTTCATCAAAGAACCTACACATATTATTTTATAGGATATCTCTATATTGATTTTTCTTGTTAGCTAGCTAATACCTTGCAAAATAAATATTGTTTATTACTTGTATAGAATAGAAATTTAAAATATTATTGAACTCCTTAAATTGCAATTCACTATTCTAGAGTAAGATGTGTTATAATAACATCTATAAGATATGCACTTGTCACATGAATACTAATGAGAGGTTCTTTCATTATGTAATAATCATAACCTTGAATGTTAAAATCCTAAATATTGAATATGAGAGTATTTATCATTTTGAGTCATTTATTAAAGCATACTGACTAGTGAGTAGCAAATAAAAAAAAATGTACGAAAGTGATATTGGATCCTTTTGGTCTACTCTTATGGTTACCATTCGAACTCTAAATTTTTAACCTACTTGATGTCTATATATATCTTTTGGAAACAAACATGTAAACATAGTTTAGAGCATTAGAAGAAGGATCTGTGTTTCTATTATAAGTCACTTGATAATTATAGATTTACATATTGTTAAGACCATTTTCACACATCTTATACATGTAATTGGAAAGAAAGACATCATGGAGCTCTTGGTTTAAGTTATAAGACAATATTGTTAAATTCTTAATGTATATTTTGGCACATCCATTGTGGTTATCAAGATCTATTTTGACCTCAAGGTCATATTTGAAGTTCTAAAGCTCATCATAAGAGATATGTTTCACCCTCTTTAGGGCCCTATATTATTGTTTCCATCATATATTTAAGGAGATAGGGAAATTTTGAGGAGTAGTTGATCTTGTAAACAATAATTATTTGTTATCCATAGAATGAGATACAAATACATGAGGTCAATCATGTTAAAAAAAATTATATCAACCTAATATATAAATATTTTCCTTTAGATTTTTTGTTTCAAATAACAAAGACATGCGTGCATGAGTGAGTTGATTTTCCTTTTCCACATGCTTTGTTGTCATCAATAGTGAGAGAAGCATCAATATTATAGATTTTTGACAACTAAAGTAAATATTGGTTTGAAAATGATTTGGCATGTCAATTTCTCTACATATTTCTTGAATACAAGAATTTCTCTATTGTTATTTAAACAATTATAGTCTTGAAAAAGATACCTTTGGTCCCAAATACAATATGCAAGCTCGCTCTTTTAAAAAAAATCAATACCCATTGGGTGAACCCATAATACTAAGTTGCACTTGTGGGACATCAAAACTTTCGATTGCAAGGGGGAATAAATTTTACAATCACCATTGTTCAAAGGATTTTATTTGAACCAAGGTACCTCCAAACAAAGATGATACATGCATAGCCTTTGTTTGAAGGTCCCTATGACTAAACATAAATTCTTTATTATTTTCTTGGGTCAAGAAAGAACCTTCATTCAAAGGTCTTGTCAGTTTTTAAAGGTTTTTATCCCTTACAAGTTGTTATTTATAAAAATCAATACAATAGGTCCGTGAAACCATGGTGCCAAACCCAAGATTAGCAACATATCAATACCACATTTGAAGTTTGTTTTAGATGTGCTTCAATTAAGATTTTGGATAGGTAAGGCTTGTGAGTGAAGGAAAATAATAGTTGGAGAGCTAGTTATGCAGGTTCATAGTTGGAGTCTTAGGGTGTATCTTTAATGGTATAATATTTTTCACATCCTCGATGCATACATCATGGTATTTTTTATCTACACAATTAGAGTTCAATGAGGTCTTTTTCTTGCAAATAGTGTAGTGTGGTCTATTATTACTTAGGGTATTGTTGTAAATGACCTTTGTGTCATATCTTGTTGAGAGGAATATAAGGAATAATTGTACTAAGCTTTGCAAAAATTTAATAATAAGGAAATATTACCTCCCTCATCAGCTAGCCCAAGCTATCCATTCTTTGAATATGAGTCTTTCCAATCTATGTATGATGTTCTTCCCCTTACATTGGTAATGAGTGTTAATTATAAGAAAATAGAGCAATAATTTTGAGCACCAACAAGACTCACAAATAGGTGTAGCACTATCTTATAGAAATTCCATAATCTTAAAACAAACTAGAAGATATCACTCTACTTGCATACTCACTAAAACCTTGGAACATTGATGACCCACATATATATGACCACCATTAATGAGGATACACTCCTCTATTTCTAAACAATAAAAATGATCCACAAGTTATTAGTTATACTATCAACATGAAAGTAATGTTAAAGAAAAAAATGAGAAAAACCCTACCCTTCAAGTTGCTTTTAGATTTAACACTTTTCAAGGTTAGCAACTAAAAACTTTCTACTAAGGAACTAATTAATAATGTATGCTTCTTCCATATCTTGTAGACAAGAACTCAAATTCCATTGAGAATATGCAATCTCAACACCAACATAATATTCAAAAGGATTATAAAATAATCTCACATAGTAGTTTGCAACCATATCAGTCAACACATGCACATCAAGTTATGCACCTACGGTGTCATTAGCATGTATATCCTTTGTATCAAGGTTTTTCAATTACAAAAATATATTCACAACATCATATCTATAAGCATAATCATCATGAATTATAGATTCTTCATCCTTATCATCATGTGGATAAACACATAAAAAAATATCACTGTCAACGTCATTATCCTTTGAAAATAAAAAGAAAGGAAGCTAATTGAGCAATAAGTTGAATACTTTCATTCTTAAATTTAATCATTGTCATGCAAAATAACAACATAATTATTGTTACTTGGTAACATAATTATTGTTAAGATCACACTCATTAAGATGAGGAATTGTGAACTCATCTTCCTCTTTACTCACATGGCTATCACAAGACATAGAGACACATACCTTAGCCTCCCAACCTAGTGTGCATAATTTGAATTGCCTAAATTACAAGCCTTACTATAGACACTCAAATAGTCTTGATTGATATTATGCATCTGATTTTGATTAATTAACATCACTTCCTCCTAAAATCATTTTTGCACTAACCAATTAATTAATCTTTATTATTTAGTTAAATTCATCAACTTCTACTATTAATCAAATAATTAACTTTATCAGATTAATTCACCCTAGATCCTGACTAATGTTCATCACATTCAATTTATTTAATTAAAAGTCTCAATGTCCTCTCATTTGATTAAATAAATCTAATTATTTGACAAATTTCATAAATCCCCTAATCCACTCAAGTTGATTAATTCTGAATTAATTAACTCATAATCCTCATTACTCATTTCTCTAGCTTTTAACCCCCATCAAGGTTGAGCAAACCCATGGTCAACTAACCAAGTTGCACATTAAAATAATTTATTTTAATTAACTAATTAGCCTATTTTCCCTCACAAAGGCATATGCTTTGGGAATATTCCTTCAATAACTCCACTTATTTGACTTTCTTGACCAAATATTAATGCCTCTTACAAGGTCTTTAATAGCCACCTTTATCTTACACAGGGCCTTAAATGGCCTCTTACATGCCATCCTGTCCCTCTTACATTCTCACCCACATTCCTTAAATAGCCTCTTACACCCCTCTTACACAAGTCACCTAAGCATTTACTCCTCTTACACATCCCTTCTCCCAAGATGTGTAAGCACATATCTCCATGGCTTTCATTAGCCTTGTGACAAGTGTCACAATGTTATTGAATCTCATTTTAGTCCCACAACCACCAATTTCATCCATTTTTCAACCATTCTCTCCTATAAATAGAGTCCTTCTCTATTGAATAAGGATCCACAACTTGAAGCATTGTTACTCTACTCATTTCACTCTTCAATCACTTGCTTTTTATGTCATTTTAGCTTGGATTTCACTATCTCTTTGCATCAAATTCATCTTCACATAAAAGGATCAAGAGCTTATCATAAAGGATTAGGAAAGGGCTGCTTTCCACATCAAAGTGACACCAATCCCCCTATGGGATGATGGTTTGAGTAGTTTAGAATAAGATTTCATGTTCATTTACTTGTTTCACATTATTTTGATAATGTTTTCATCTTCTTTGCATGCTCAACAATTTCATGGGGAATGCTTTGTTTGACTTGTTTAAATGATTAATGTGCTTATATCCGTCCACGTTTGAGCAAGTGCAAATTTGCATTTACCACCTGGTGCCCACTGTGGTATCTTCATCTTCTTCTTTTTCTCAAAAATCACTACCTTAGTGGGTAGCACACATTGTATTAAAATAAGAGCAATTACACTAAGAGAGAAATTTACAACATCCATCACTTCCAGATTACATGAGATGTGAAAAACACCTCCTTTTGTTGTAGATTGGCCTAGAAATAAAGACAAAACCTGACCATTACTTGGGCCTTTATGTCCTACCTTATCCGTGTCATCTAGATCAAGGAGATAACCCATCCTACACCGTGAAAAGAAACTTAGAAGAAGTTTCCTTCCCATGCTTCAACAGCCAATACTCCCCTGTGCTAAACTCTAGTGCAACCCTTATCCTACCACGATGAACCATGCCACAAGCCACTGGAAATTGGTTCCCTGTTTGAATTACCACGAGACCAGTGCCACCATTGGCTCAAGAATGAAATTAGCTAACATTTTCCTTTAGGTCCTTTTCCAGAATATCATCCATACCCGCCCAGCACAAAGGAAGATTTGAAAACACCTTACCAAATTTTTGGTCCACGCCAGCCTTCAAGAGCAAGTCGGCTACCCCATTTGCCTCCCTATAAATATGTTTTATGTTGTAGTCCCCTACTTGGTCCAAAGCTTCAATGATTTTAGTAACCCACATGTTTAATCTCCAATTTGGCGTAGACCTTGATATTATTTCCTTTATCACAATCTGTGAGTCACCTTCAATATCTATGTCCTGCTTGGAATTGTCAACACAGTAATTTAGCCCTTCGAGCAATGCTACAAATTCTGCTTCATTATTGAAACATGGGGGTAATCTTTTTGAGAGCATGCAAATGACAACACCTTTAGCATTCCTCAGGACAAATCCTGCCCCAGAGGGACCCGAGTTGCCCCTAGAGGACCCGTTGAAGTTCAGCTTTAGTCTGCCACTAGGAGCTAGGCACCATTTTGCTTGCCCGCTTCCCCCTTTGTTGTGAAGCAAGTACCCTTTAGGGGGTTCTAGCAATGGCCAATTTCTAATCATGCCTTGTTCCCATGCCGAAAAAAACTTGTATTTTTTGTTTCTAGTAATGACATTAAAGTGCTCACAAACCCCCCTTTCAATTTTGACGAGGACCCCCCTTAAAGATGTTTTCTTTTTTGTGAAAATATGTGCATTCCTTTCTTTCCATAAATGCCAAATTAAAATAGATGGGACTTCCATCCACAACCCAGCCATAGCCGACCCATTGTATAGCATGGGCCAGGCTTGAAAGACTTCATAAAGTGTGTTCTAGAGAGGACCACACCATCCCAATTTTGTGCAAAAAAATTTCAGCATGCATATGCCATCTCGCACTGGAGCAATAGATGGGAAGCAGACTCCAAACTGCCCTCACACAAAACACATCTATGAGGACCTTGTATGCCAATCCTCTGGAGCCTTTCCCCTGTTAGTATCCTTTCATAAAAAGTTTTCCAGGCAAAAGCCCCAACTTTTGGGAGCACGAACTTACCCCAACAAAGTTATGATGGCCAAGCCTAATTTGTAAGAACATCCCGCTGAATATCATAGCCAAGCTTAGGCGAGTATTCTCCTGTGTTGGCCGCACACCACTTGATGGTGTCCAGAAGCCCTATGAAAAGAATTTTTCTTCTTGCAAGTTTGGCAACCAACTTAATTCTTTGATATGATCCTAGAAAGGAAAAATCTTTCCATTCAAATACAATTCTCCCCTATCCTGCCAACAGTTTACATAACCCTTCAAAAACTTCCCATATTGCAAGGTTGACAATTCTATTGAATCCTTCATGCCTGACAACTTATCCAAAGGTTCATAGCCATTCCACAAATCATGCCAGAAGTCCACACTACTACCATCCTGCACTGCCCAAGTTAGGTGCTCAATAATGATAGGCCTGCATTTCAACAAAAAATTCCAAACCGCTGACCCCTTCTGCGGATTGGAAATCGTGAACACCCTTTCACTTTCCATAGAGTCTAGATACTTTTCCTTAAGAATCTTGCACTAGGTGGCATCTGGGAATTTGTACATTCTCCATATAACTTTGGCACCAAGCGCCTTATTTTGCATTTCCAAATCTCTAACACCTGCGCCCCCTATGGCTTTTGGCTTCAAAACTGTCTCCCGGCCCAAAAGAGGAATCTTCTTCTTGTCATGGGCCCCTTCCCACAGGAGCCTACATTGAAAGCCTTTAAGGCGATTAGCCACCTTTTTTGTTAACTACATGCAAGAAAGCATAAAAATTGGGATCACAGCCACCACAGCTTTCAACATTGTCAATCTACCTGCTAAGGTTAGTCCCCTTCCCCGCCAGTTTTCTATTTTTGACTTGCATTTCCTAATGGTATCCTCCCAAAGACCCAATTTTCTTTGCCCTATGAACAGAGGAATCCCGGATATCTTGTCGGAAAAGAGCCAATATTAAACCCCAAACGAGCAGCAATCCTGAGCTAAACCCTCTTGCACGTATTAAAAACATATATTTCTGATTTCATTTTATTTATTTGCTACCCAGATTCAAGTTCCCACTGTGCTAAAGTTTCCCCAATTACTTCAGCTTCCTCCAAAGATGCTTAACCACATAAGGAGGTATCATCGGCAAAAAATTGATGTGTAATAGGTGGCACAGCTGCTGAAACTTTGATGCCTTTCCACTGACCAGATCGGTGATTAGACTTTATGTAACAACTTAGCGCCTCCACCATCAACACATACAAAAACGGTGACAATGGATTGCCTTGACGTATGCCCCTAACAATGCTAAAGAACCGCAGGGTGTCCCATTGACAATTACTGAATATCTTTGTGAGGAAATACATGCAAACACCCAATTTATCCATTTCTTATCAAAACCAAGCCGTTCCTTCACCTTGAGCAAAAAACGCCAGTGCACCTTTTCGTAAGCTTTGCTCATATCTAGCTTGACCACCATTCCTTTTTTTGCAGATTTCGTAAGGGTATTTAGAATTTCATGTGAAACAATGATTCCATCCAGTATGTTCCTACCTGGAATAAACCAACTCTGCTCGTGAGAAATTATGCTAGGCAACATTAACTTTAGCCTATTAGCCATTACTTTCGACACAATTTTATAGATCATGTTGCACAAAGAAATCGGTCTGAAATCTGCAAAGGATTCGCAAACCTCCTTTTTGGGTATTAAGACTATATTGGTATTATTTAGATCCTTAAGCATGCTTGACTTTCACCTTGATTCCTCCACTACACCATGTAGATCCCTACTGATAAATTCCCAAGAAAATTGGTAGAATAGAGCACTAAACCCATTGGGGCCAGGGGCCTTTTCCAGCTTCATTTGAAAAGTCGCTGCTTTAACTTCCTCCAGAGACACCTACTCCACCAACATTGCATTCATTTCTGCAATCACCTTTGTGTTCACAGTATCCAAAATATGTGATACCCGCCACTTAGCTTCACCATTCTCCCCCAAGAGATCTCTGAAAAAATCCACCCCTACCTTCTGGATATTCTCCTCTTTGGTGAACAATTGGCCTTGCTTATCTTTTACTTGTACAATTATGTTCCAACTCCTTTTTATTTTTGTTGAATTATGGAAAAGTTTTGTATTTAAGTCACCTTCCTGCAACCACGTATCCCTTGACTTGGATCGCCAGTAGATATCCTCCCTGGCTAAAACTTCATTGTATTGAGACATCAAAGTCTTCTCCTCTTCAAATTCTTCCAATGTCATCCCCTGCCTTATGATCTTCTCACTCAAATCTGCAAGAGCTTCCTCCAGTCTAAACTTTTCTTTAAAAATATTTTAAAAAATTGTTTTATTCCACTCTTTGAGACGTTCCTTCATACGGTTGAGCTTCTTATGGAATATGAACATTTTGGAACCTTGTAGATTTATGGGTTCCAGCCACCAGCCTTTAAGGAGATCCAAAAAGCCTTCACTTCTCAGCCACATTTTTTCAAACCTAAAATGCCCCTTGGTTTGTTTAGCCTTCTCCACAATGACAAGCTCCACAGGAAAGTGGTCAGAAATCGGTGAAGGGCAGATTAAAGCCTTCGGCAAAAATTCTTCCTGCAACCACCCTTCAGAAACTAGAAACCTGTCTAGTCGTTCAGCAATACTAGTGAACCCTTTTCTCCTATTAGTCCACGTATAAATGCCATTTGGAGTTTTAATATCTATCAAATTACTTTCATCAACAAAATGCACAAAATCTTTTTGTGATTGAGAGATCTTCCTTGAGCCCCCGTTTTTTTCAGAAAGATCCAAAATTGTGTTAAAATCCCCCCCCACTATAGTTTTAGAATTATTGAGCTCTTTTAGAATAGAGCACCAAACAACTTTCTTATCCTCTGTTCTAACTGGACCATATATATTGAAAACACAAAGTTTTAGGTTGGTTACCTTTGAATTTACCTCCATTTTCATCCATGAGCGATGCCTCCTTATGATATTTATATCAGTTTTTGAATCGTTCCATAGGACTCCAATCCCACCAGATGCTCCTTCAGCATTGACAAATTCGCCTTTCCACCTTTTGCAGTAATTCACAAATGCTATTGTTTCCTGATCCATCAACTTTGTCTCTTGCAACAAAATGACATCTGCGTCCAAACATTCTAACTGGCGTTTCACCAGTCGTCTCCTATTAGGGGCATTCAGACCCCTAACGTTCCACGTGAGGAATTTCATCTTCCCTCAAGGGAGGTGCATCCTCCCTTGGACCTTGTCATATAATGTTTTATTGAGGATTGATCCCCTTTTTGTGCTTCCTCTTCACGTTTTTGTTTGTTTGTTTTTCTACCAGCCCTGACACCTGAAGGCTTCTTTGCTGTCTGACAGATGCTTCTTGGCTCCACTACATCCAGACTTTCCTTTACCTCTTGACCGACTCATCCTCACTTTCAAAATTTGCATTCAAATTTTGAGTCACGCCAAACTGCAGCAATGGGATCTCCGATACCAAATTATGTTCATAAATTTCCCCTTCCTCCATGATCTCAACGGCTGTAGGATCTCTTGAAGCGATTGGATCCGCCACCACAATTGCCCACTCACTTTTTTCTTCTTCATTTTGGGCTTCAGACGCTCCTGCCGTTTTAAAGGTCTGGCCTTTTTTCTGCCAGACTTCCTTAGTCTTTTTTTCCTTGTTCCTACAATTTATTTCATTATGATTTCGTCGATTACAATTCAAACAGAAAATTTTTGTTTTTTCAACTTCAACTTCTTGCTTCCAAACACCATTTTCCGTAACCAACGATATCTCCTTCGGTATATCATAAATCTCCAGGATTTGGATCCTTGCATATATCAAGGTTTCATTATTTCTTGAGATCAATGTCGATTGCAAGCCCCATGGAATCCCCAATTTTGGTGAGGCATCGGCCGGACCAGTATTCATATGGTAAGTTATATAACCGAATCCATTTAGGTCCATTTTGTGGATTACAAAGAAGAGGATTGAAATTCCTCTCCCATTTTTGCAGATAGAGAAAACTTTCACCATTTTTCCATCTATCATTACTTAAAACTTTCTCCCTTATTTCTTCGCTCTCCATTACAGCGATGAAAAATGCCTTTGGGTAAAAAATTTATTATTATGTTTCCCTGCCAACTTTTAACTACCCATTCCTCAATTTCTTTCCGTGAGTAGCGCTTACCCAAAAAATGCCCTATAACGGCAGTTTTTTCAAAAACTACAGCATCTTCTTCCACAATCCCTTTCAGATCTACCAAGATTTCCTTCTTTCCTCCCAAAAGTTTCTCATCTGCACCTATTACACGATTGTTAATTAGTGGTGCTTGTCTTCCCACACTACCATTGACGCCTTTACCAGGTTCAGGCCTCCTACTCTGGTTTTCCTCGCCCTGCTCCTCTTCCATCATTTTTCCGAACCTCCTGTTGCCTCAATTGCAAGTGAATATTAAAACATTCGTATCTTTTTCTTCTTATTTAAGCATACATTTTTTACATTTTTCATTTTTCATTCATGTGAACTATCTTCTTAGTGGGCATTTTGTTTATCAGCGAACTATCACTAATGATTAATGTGTAGCTTCTTATACATTAATCAAATAATTTTTCTTGTTCAAAATGAATTATTAAAGTGATACCTGATTATTAATCAAATAATCAACTAATGACTGCATTTTGTTCATGGTTGATTGTCCTGCGTATCTATGACATCACTATTTGTATTTTGTTTGGGAAACGCCAAAAGCTTCTATAGTTTTCTTGTGGTGCATTTGCTTTAAGGCCACTTAGGTGGAGAAGTAAATAATATTGGAGTATCGTTTTCCTTTCGTAGCAGCAGATACAACTTTAATTTTTTGAATGACTAGAACATATTTCTTCTTATCCCCGACACTCTTTTGTTTTATTAACTTAAACTTGGCTTGTTTACTTTAAGAATCCACTAAGAGGGTGCGGGCTATGGGATAAGTCTTCTGGTAAATGTCTCATGTGTGGAGGGAAGCCTGAGTCTAAGTAGACGTGAGTTGATAGAAGATTATGAGCTGAAATTCAGGTTCTTATGCAAGGTGAGCATAGGTAATGGATATCCCCGACAACTTAGAGAAACTCACATTGGTTAGTGTCGCACATTGGTAAAAGAGGGTCAATGATGTGTTGATTAATTTTGATCTGCAATTTTCATTTGGCATTGTCATTATGTAATTTTCATGTTATTATCATGTGTTGATTATTTTTTAGTGCTATGAGCATTGTTTTTTTTTTTACAAATACTTTGCATGGGAAGCATAAATCAATCCACGCAATTGCATCTGACAGCAATGGTTACCAAGATCCCACGCAACTTGGTGTATTACAAAAGTGACCGATAGCTCACACTTTAGGCATGAAGCTTCCTTGCATCCTTCAAAGTTGATTTTATTGCTTTCCATTGTGGTCCATGTTATTATTTTTTCCTTATGTTTTTTTGGTGAAAGATTCTCAATTCTCATTTCTAAGACTCTATCGATATTGTTGTTCGAAATTTCCTTTCAAAAGTTAGCAGACCTTATTTCAAAAATATCATTGATAGGGTGATACGTATATGGCTAAAATTTAACACTTGTGGGAATCAAATGTTTGTTCTTATTCTGGTTGTTGTTTATTTTTTTCTTATTCGGCATAAAGAAACAATGGTGGCCTCTCTCACATTGAAATAAATCTTATTTTTGATAGCTTTGTAATGTTTGAAGTTTGCATAGAGAATCAGTGTCGATCTCTTTCACATTGGGATCACTAATATGATGGTGTAGCAAGGTGGAGAAATCTAGAAAAATAACAAGCATATTTGAGTTGGAGGATTGGGCATTGGAATTGAAAAAGAATTTTTAAATGCTCATTGTAATAGCTTAGAGCATCCATTGTTGCTTTCATTTTCTATTTTAGGACCAATTAGTTTCATTTTGGATTTAAAATTAATCATTGACTTGAGCTTTTCAAATTGGTTAAAATTGAACCTACAAACTTACTAGATATTGCTATATGTTGGGTTAAAATTGAACAAGGAAATCTCACACTCAAGTTTGATGCTTAAAATGAATTCACTATTGCTTTGAAGGCTAAAAATAGCAAGTGTCTTAAGTGAGTGATTTTTTTTTTGACATACTTTAGGTGCATATCCTCTCCCCTTGCGCTTCGTGTGATCTTGGGTGAAGGGAAACACTCAAAAGTGTAACTTTTTCTTGATGTTGAGTCACCTTTAGAGGGCCTACCTCCCAACTTGTGAGAGGGATCTGTGTCACCAAAAAATGTATAGTTGGACATTTTTATGCTCACTTGAGTCTCTCTCATGGACTTTGGCTTGATTTTTCCTAGATTTAATGTTATAATGTGGTCAAAAAATTCACATTAGGTCTTGGACCCTTGAGAATCATTAAGAATTCTAGGATGTCTTGTAAAAGTCTTGTGATGTATTGTAGCCTACTTTCACACTTTTCTAGGACCCTTTCATTATAATTCACTTAAATAACCCTTTTTTTATCACTTACCAAGTCTTATTTCAAAGTGTTGTAAAGAATTGTAACAAACTCTCACACTTTTCTAGACTTGTCATCACTAATTCAACCCTTTCTTATGTTTAAATGACCCCTTAATGTACTTTCTGGTCATACTTAAGTGTATTTTTTAGAATATTCCTGTTAAACCTCATTAAATACACTTTAATCCCCGACACCCATTAAAATTGCCCTAGTGGGAGGACGACTTAGTCCCGCTAGGCACAAAAATCAAAATAATTTTAAATTTTTGGTAGGATTTTATTCTATTAAACTTAAGGTTGGACTGTGATGTGTTATTTTCAAGAAATATTAGAAAATCAAGTATATATAAAGGGTTTTCCCCACATTTTTCATCTCCTACAATCTTCTAATTTCCATTGCATTATTCAAGCAATTCTCAAGCACTCTAAGCATTATCAAGTCATCCATTGGAGCACTTTATTACATATCTTCAAATTTCAATATCAAGGGTTTGGTGAGTTTGTGACATTACATGTTATTTATTCATCATCTCTCTTTATTTCATTTCATTTTATAGGGTTTGATTACCAAATCAGGGTTTGACCAAGGCAAACCCCTATTCTCTAACCCTTAATCCTTTTCCCCTCTTTGCATGTGTGTTTTGCAGGTCTTGTATGCAAATTTTTCAAAGAGAAAGGTGTTAAAAAGTGGTCAAAAATCCATCAAAGTCATTCAAGTCAACAAAGCCCTAATTGAAGTTTGGAGACCTCTTTCAGCCCGTTTTCTATAGTTTATGAACCAGACACCTGTTAAGAAGGGAAGTGCAGACAAGAAAGCTATAGAATCTTGTCCCAAATTTTTTGAGATTCCCAAATGGACTAAGTCACCATCTATGGAGAATTAGTCCCACTACCAAGCCTGAAAATTTATTTTTACATTTCTGAATACCCATTTGGAAAATTCTTGCTCTAGTAGAATCTCCCCTAAATAGGACTAAGTCATACAACTTGGCATCAGTGTCCTAGTCAGCTTTTCCAATTAGCTTTGTAGGATTCCAGAACCTCTCTGCATCACACTTCAGTTTCCAGGTGCACCTCTCTAGTCTTATTTAATTTTGTTATTGTTTGCTTGCATTTCTAAGTCATTTTGCATATCACAATATGTTTTCAAACAACTTGCATATCTTAGGTTTTGCATTAATATTCATTATCTTTTATCAGTTCTTTGCATTTAGATCATTCCATTTAGACATATTTCAACCGTATTTTTATTAGTCTTGAGTGTACCACCAAGTTTTTGTGGGTTACCTTTCTCCTTTTAGGTGCAAAACCCTAGAAGTGCAAAAGAATGCCTACCTACAAAAATTAGTGATACAGGAATGACCCAAGCGGTGCTTTCATTTCGGCCCTCTATATAAATTAATTGGTTGTGACTAAATTCATCAACCAATTGGTGTTGATGTCCTATACCGACAAGTGTCACCCCTAGTATCCATGTGATACGTTAAAATCCTTTCTTAGGAAATGACTGGGAGGCCTCTTAACTAAGCTAATCTTGTCACATGTATAGCACCAATTTATCCCAAAATATTTTCATTAAGAACCTTGTTTGTAGTGATCAACCAAGTCCACTCATGAAGCGCATTTTAAGGTAGTGCATTGGAATAGCACTGTTCCAAGAAGCTACTTACCATGTTCAGTTTTTGGTTGAGGCAATAAAGCAAATAGGGAAGGGACTCTTTTGCTTGGTGTGTCAAGATGGTACATTTCCTTGACATAGCCTATTTTTCCATTCCATCTTCACAAATTAATCATATCCTATGATTAGTAAGCCTACTAAGAAATACACACCCACTTGAGCTAGGATTGTGTTGCTTGTGAGTCAATTTGAAAACACATTGCTTGGATCCAAAACATTGAAACAAACATTGAACAAATCATCAAATTTCAAACCCTTTGAAAAGTGTGAATACCTTTGAAGAGTCCAATATTAATTCTTGTCCCTAAGGATTTTTTCCTTAGAGGCTCCTAAGTATTTGGGCTCATATCTCAATTGACTCTCTTCAAAGTCAACCTAGGGAAACTATGGCCTTGGCTTCTTGATTTTTGCATAATAGACCTTTTGGAATGAAAAGGAGCTTAGAAATAGATATTTAGTTTCAAATTTAAGAAAGACAAGTTGATGTGGTAAAAATAGATTTAGTAATCAAGATAAACTCAAAATTGGACCCCACACATGTATTTGTCCTCATGATCTCTCGCAAATTCAAGATCCCTAAACAAAGGTCCACATGTCATTTCTTCAAACTTAGAGATCATAGTGCAAAGGCTATCAAGAAATGCATCTTGAAGAAATACCAAATAGGGACATCTTGGTGAGAAATTTTTACTCACATCTTTGGAGAAACAAACCAGATTTACATGTCCAATATGAATATTGATTATGACGCACTCCTAGGGTAAAGCATGTTCTTCAACACCTTGGTCTTGTAAAAAAATTCCTTCTAGGTTCACATAGGATCAAAACAAACACCTTCATCCATCCCTAAGAAATTTATTAAAATCCATCCCACAAACAACTTTCTAGAACTTTGGAGACATCATTATGCTAGGCTTTTGGTAAATCATTTTAGACCAAAATTAAAATCACCTTGTTTAGTTAGGTGTGTGGGAATGAATCCTTTTTCACACACCTAGTTAAATTAGCACCCCCTTTTGGACAAGTTCATCCTAAGATCCCATTTATACATCTTAGGGTTTACAAGTTCATCATCCAAATCAAAACAATCAAAATCAAAATCCTAAAGTCTAGTATTTATCCAAAGTTCTTAAAGGTTACAACATCCATATCACCCACCCCTTCATCTTTCATATCAACTTGATCCTAAAACACACCTTAGAGGTTCTTTTTGTACCCAAAATTAGATTAACCCAAAAAAGTTGATCCCAAATTTTATGGTCCAAACAAGATCACAATACAAGTAGAGCATGGAGAAAAACAAGGAAACTTCAACCACGAGTGATTTGAGTCAAACCAAGTTCAATCCAAGGGCATCTACCAACCCTCCACCTAATCCCTCTCAACAACCTGAAGACGCTCAAGAGGGGGGGTGTCAAGTGGAAGATGTCACAAAAAACTTCAAAGAGATGTCCCACGATGAACTACTCGAATTAGTACAAAGTCCAGACACCCAAAAACTTGTCAATGTGGTCATGAGACTAAATCCCACCCAATACATGTTGGCATTGGCAAAAGAAGGGTCTAAACTCCCCTTCTATTTTTATGTGAGCACCATTTTCAAACAACCTTTAGGGAACATCCCACAAACATCATTCGCACCCTCATTTCCAAGCATCATCCAACTAATTTCTCAACCATCATCATCTCACGCACCAAGTCAACCCATGATCACCAAAGGAATATCATTACTTCAAGCCCTTCAAGGGAACCCACTTGTTAACAATGAAAACTTGGAGGCCAACACAATAATGGGTATGTCGAACATCATCCCACAAAACCCCCAACATCCATATGTACCACTCGTATTCCATGACAGAAACACGTCATCCATTTTCCATGTCACACCATCACATACCCTAGATACACAAGGATACACTCCAAATGTATCACAAGGACAAATGGACCTATTCACACAAGTGGGCAACTTTAATGCTTCATCTTCACTCCCACAAGGGAACATATCACAGTCATACCCACAATTCCCTATCATGAGACCATCACCCACACCAATTCAAGGTATAGGACAAATCGCTTCATTGAACACATCAATCTAAAATCAACTAAATCAATTCAACCCCCCAAACACAAATCAAATCAACACATCCATCATGCCAAATCCTCCAAATGTGTTGTTGATATCGCAACACCAAGTGGCATTATCCCAATTATCTCAACCACTAATCACATCATCAACATCTCAAACATCCCAAAGTATAGTCTCACAAGGAATAAGCATGTCAAATACAGTTTCAAATCCAACATCTATCACCCAACCCCTCATCATTACATAAAAACCACCTCAACAAACACTTCAACAACCACCACAACAACCTCTCAACATATCATCACAACAAAATTCACCACCCATTCATCAAAATCCCAACACAACAAAATAGTATAGCATCACATTGCAAGCTACATAGGAAGCTTACGAAAAGGAATTGAAATAACTACAAGCACAAGCCCAAGAACAAGCGCAAGTGCAAGCCTTGCTACAATAGCAACAACAACAAGTAGCACATCAAGCACAACAACAAGCCCAAGCACAAGCTCAAGCACCGGCTCAATACCAAGCACAACAAGCACAAGCACAAACCTTGCAACAATAGCAAGCCTATCAACAAGCCCTAAAATGACACGCAAAAAAACAACCATTGATAGCACAACAACAACAAGCAACACAACACTAGGCACAACAGTAAGCACTACTAGCACAACAATAACAACAACAGCAAAAAGCCCAACAACAAGTGTTGTTGGCACAATAACAACAATGGGAATACCAACAAGTGTTGCTCGCACAACAACAAGGCTTCTAGCAACCCTTCACAAACACGCAACAAAATGCCTTGAACCTTAACACGCAAGCGACACACGCCACCTAGTCATTAGCACAACAAACCATACCACCTCAAAACATGTATGTTACACCACCTGATCCACAAAAAAATCTCTCCACACAAGTCAAATTACTCTCGTAGCAAATACAAGACATACAATCAGGAAAGATGAAAAAATCACACGCCCAATGGGATTTGTACCCCTATCCATTTGATAGGAATATTGCTATAGTTCCATTCCCACCAGGATTCAGACTACCAAAGTTTGATAAATACATAGGAAAAGGAAATCCTAAGGACCATATCAGGGGATTTCATGTACATTTCATGGAAGTGGCATATGACGACTCCTATCTAATGCGACTCTTTCCACAAAACTTGGTTGGTCCCACCATTGAATGGTCCACCCACTCACCTCTTGAAATCAAAAGTTCCAAGAAGTCATAGACCTATTCATAGAAAACTACTCATTTAATCTAGACATGGATGTAAGCCTAGAAGAACTATCTGACCTTAAACAAGCTAATGGAGAGACATTCACGCCCTTCTTATAGTGATGGAGATCCAGAGCCAATAAAAGCCAATGGTCCATGCCAGAGGAGCAAAAAATTTGAACCATCATCTCTAACCTCGAAGGGGAGTTGTCCTTCCATCTGAAAATGAAATGCATTACAACATATGACCAACTAATCCCCAAGGCTCTCAACATTGAAAGAGCCCTCACAACACAAGGGCACACACCTGTATACCAAGATAATAGACCATCAACTAGCTACAATGACAAACCTCACACTTGGGCTAAAAATAAAAACGTTACCAACAACGGTGTTGTTGATTCCAAAGTTGTTATTAGTGCTCCAAGGAAAAACACACAACAAACATACCCACAAAAAAACACTCATCAACTATAAATCAACACACAACAACCCATTCATCAAAAAACCCCACAAACAAACCCATCACAACAACAACCGAATAATCAAATAGTCAACAATATGAACGCTCAAGGAGGACCACCTCCAAGGAACAAATATCCACCGAAACACAAGTATAAACCATTAGGGGAACCCATTGAATCTGTCATGCAACAACTAGTGCAAGCAAACCTCATCACACTCCCCATCTATGAAAATTACCGAGAACCTCTTGTTAAACCAACCTGGTATAACGAGAAGCACCTTTGTGATTTTCACAAGATCAAGGGACACACAACAACTAGCTACATGAGGCTAAAAAAATTTATCCAGGACCTCATCAATGATAAGACTATAACCATTGTCCAACCAGCAGGAAACCAAGATCTCAAGATATACAAGAATCTGATGTCGGATCACAACAAAGGAAAAGGGAAGAATTACACCAATGTAAACCATGTCTATGAACATGTTGTAGCATCATTGGATGAGTTTGTAATGGTTTTCAACATCAAAGGTCCCAAAGTAGAGTGTGGAGTCACCACACATATCGACATGATCTCTATCCCAGAACCATCACCACCACCTAGGGCACCACCTGCCAATCCAAAATCAAACCCTAGTAGCTATAGCATCTTGGAACAACTGAAAACAACCCCCGCCCAAATCCCCATCATGGAGTTGCTTAAAATATCGCCTACACATAGGGATATTCTAGAGAAGGCCTTGTTTGTGTCCTCCATTCCCATGGAAATTGATGCAGACCAATTTCAAGCCATGGTCGGACACATCACTATGCCACATCTTCTTACATTTTATGAGGATGACCTCCTGACGCAACCATCAAATAATCATGCATTCCATCTTGAGGTCTTGGTCCATAAGAACAAAGTCAAGAGAGTCTTGGTGGATTGGGTGCAGCCTTAAATATTTGTACCTTGTGGCTAATCAAAATCCTAGGCTTTTCTGAGGATGTTATTGAAAAAGGAAAGGTGATAACCATCAGGGCTTATGATGATCAAGAACGTGTGTCCCAAGGCACCATCCAACTCCCCATCCAAGTGGGGTTGGCCATCATGGAAACCACCTACTAGGTCCTTGACCTTGAGCTTCCATATAATATTCTCCTAGGGCATCCATGGATCCATGTAATGCAAGTCGTCACATCTATTTTTCATCAATGTGTAAAATTCCCATATCAAAATCAAGAAGTTACGATCCATGGCAACCCCAAACCCTTCTATTACTGCAAGAATCTAGAAGCCAAATATTACAAATCCCCCAAGTTCCTAAAAATGATGAAGAAACCGCATCTTCCTATGTTGATCCATCCACTTTAGCCTCCACTTCTAATACAAATACAACCATCATCCAGAACATCCCATATATCAAAGTTGTAATCAAACATAATGGTTGTGGGGACTATAACTTGTAGAAGGGTGCATACGTGTTACCTCAATCTCCTAAGTCTCATGGAAGAATGCAACCTAGTAATAGTGCATCCCAAAAATTCACACCATCTCCTACCACCTTCTAAAAGTGGGGGGATTCGAGCAAAGAAGTTGTAGACGAAGAAGACATCTCAAGCCTCCTATACCAAGATAACATACCCGCACCCGTTCTTCCAATGGAGGAGGACAACAAAGGTCTACAACTAATGTTTGGATGGGGCTACAACAAGAATGAAAATCTAGGGAAAAACAACACTGGCTTATTATAACCCCTTATTCCTAAGATTCACCCAAAGAATCTTGGCCTTGGGTGTACCCCTATTAAGGTGAACACTCTTGGCAAGCATTCTCATGTTAAGATAGTCAAAGCTTCCCCAGTAGTTCTTGTATCACTTAGTAGTCCCATCAAAGATCTTATCTCTGACCTACCTATGCTATTTTAGGATTCCTCTCTTTTTATGATAACCACTGTGTCATTTGAGTCAAGTAACCAAGTCACTGAGCTAAGACTCATCTACCCCCAACTCATTGACTATGACCAATGGGGACCACCAATCTTGGATTCATTCAAAAATGATGAGGCTCTCTCAGAATTCATGGGACTAAGTGATAATCTATCATATGGAGATCACAAAGTAAGGTTCAACATCAAGTTGGATACACATTCATACTATGGGGAAATGATTGAATCTATTAGTCACAAAATTGAAAATCTAAGAGTAACATCTCGATCCTTAAGTGAAAACCACATTGTGGCACTTTCTGATCCCAAAATAGTAAAAACAAAGGATGTATCCAATGGTGAAAACCTCTCTGAGGCACCAAAGGATGATGGATTCAATCTTCCCCTTAGTTCCATTTATCAAGAGAAATTAGTATTCTTAGTAGAGAAGTGCAACCCAGTGAATATAGGAACCGAAGAGGCACCGCAAATCACCTTTTATGCAGAGTCACTTTTGACTAAGGAGCAAGAAAACCTAGCAGCATTTCTAAAAGAAAGGAAAGTGAACTTTGCATGGACATATGCTAAAATGCCAGACCTTGATCCAAAAGTAGTGGTCCATCATCTAGGGTTGTGTATCTTGAGGTAAAACCTGAGACAAAAATTGAGAAAAATGCATTTGCAAATTTCCTTACTAGTCAAACTAGAGCTGCAAAAACTTCTTGATGCAGGGTTCATTCGACCCATCAATTACCCAAAATAGGTTTCTAATCTTGTACCGGTGTCAAAGCCCACTGGGGGCATCAAAATCTGCACCAACTTCAAAGACTTGAATAAGCATGTCCTAAAGATGATTTCCTCCTCCCCAACATAGATATGATCGTGGATTTGATGGCGAGGCATGAAATGCTATTATTAATGGATAGATTTTCAAGATACAACCAAATAATGATTGTAAAGGATGATCAACATAAAACCACCTTCACATGTCCATGGGGCACCTTCTATTGGAATATGATGCCATTCAGGCTAAAAAATGTAGAGCTACATATTAACAAGCTATGACCTTGATCTTTCATGACATGATCCATAAGACTGTGGAGGACTATGTGGATGACATATTACCCAAATCAAGGAAACCTAAAGACCATATATCAACATTAGGCCCAATCTTTGACAGGCTCAAAGAATATAAGGTATGACTAAATCCCAAGAAATGTGTCTTTGATGTAACTTCAGGAAAGCTCTTGGGATATATTGTGTTAATGAGAGGAATCAAGATAGATCCAAAAAAATTCAAGGATATCTTAGACATGGAGGCACCACAAACACTGAAATAGCTGTGAGGCTTGCAAGGTAGGCTACAATCCATCAAAAAATTCATAGTACAGCTCGCAGATAAAATTGTCTCCTATTCCCACCTGCTGCACAAGGGGATAACCTACAAGTGGGACAAGAAATGCAATAAGGAATTTAACCAGATTGATGAATATTTACTGACACCACCTGTCCTTATGCCACCAATCCCAAACAAATCATTAATCCTCTACATTTCAAATACATTAGTAGCCCTTGGTGTTCTTTTGGCTTAGCATGATGAAATAGGGAAAGAGAGAGCTATCTACTACATTAGTAGAACCTTGGTGGGACATGATCTAAACTATGTGTTCATTAAGAAGGCCTACCTCATAGTTGTATTTGCACTGCACAAATTTCGGCACTATATTCTAGCCCATCAAGTTAAGCTCATCACCAAGATCGATCTCCTCAAATATCTCTTATCTAAAGCAACTCTCACAGGATGGATGGCCAAGTGGGTGATGATCTTAATAGAGTATGGCATTGAGTATGTGGAACGGAAATCCATCAAAAGACAAGTAATTTTAGATCAATTGGTCGAAGCTCCCATATATGCAAAGAACCCACTAGTATCAGAGTTTCCAGACAAGTCAATCTTCTTCTTGAATGCAACAGACCATTAGAAAGTGTACTTTGATGGTTCCTACAGACAGCATGAGTCAAGAGCGGTTATCCTTTTCATCACCCCACAAGGGGATTGTATCCCAAAGTCATATCGATTGTACTTCCCCTATACCAATAACATTGTAGAATATGAGGCTGTTGTCATAGGAATTCGAATAGCAATACAATGGAAAATCTTGGCACTCAAGTTTTATGGGGATTCATAGTTGATTATCAATCAAGTCAATGATGAATATCAAACAAAGGATGAAAATCTCACCCCATAAAAAATGCTAGTAGAAGATCTCAAGGAGTTCATCGAAATAACATTTGAGCAGATACCAAGAGTGAATAATAGAGCAACAAATTCTATGGAGATGATTGGATCATTGTTGGATATCCTAAAAAATGTACATAAACATGAATTCCTTGTTGAGTAGCTTCTCGTACTAGCTTTTGAGGTACTAAAACCTGATCTTGTGTGTGAAATCGTTAGTCCCAGTGATCCTTGGTAGAATGAAATATTTACCTACTTAAAAAGAGGGATCCTCCCCGATGACATCACCCCAAACCTCAAAAAGAACTTTGTTAAAAAGTCATCCCACTTCATCATCCTAGGAGAAACCCTTTACCATAAGAGTATGGAGAGGAAATTATTACAATGCCTTAACCCCGAGGAAGATTTGACTGCCTTAACAGAGGTACACAATGCAATTTTTGGATCACACTCCAGTGGTATGACCTTCTCCAAGAAACTGTTGGGGATAGGGTATTATTGGCCTACTATGGAGAAAGAAGCTCACGAATATGTCCATAAATGTATGCAACACCAACAACATGGGGACCTCATCCATGCACCAACTCAGGAGCTCCATCCAATCATAACACCTTGCCCTTTTCATAGTGGGGGCTCAATCTCATAGGGAAAATAACACCTACCTCATCCAATGGCCACAAGTTCATCATTACCGCCATAGAGTACTTCACAAAGTGGGTAGAGGCCATCCCTATGACCTACATCATAGGAAAGAAAATCTCTAAATTCATCCTAAATTACCTCTTTTGCGGCTATGGTGTTCTCCAAGCCCTTATCTCAAATAATGGGACACCTTTCAAAAACTAGGATGTCTGTGAGCTATGCCAAAGATTTAACATCTAACATTGGTTATCCACCCCTTAATAACCCCAAGGAAATGGTCAAGTTGAGACCAAAAATAAAACCATTTTGAAGATCCTATAGAAAATAGTCAATGAAGTTGTTCATGATTGGCATCTACAGTTAAACCCCACCCTATAGGCCTACCGAACTAGCATTAGCACACCTATAGGTGCAACCCCTTTCTCCTTGGTCTACAGATTAGAATCCATCCTTCCTATTGAGGTCGAGCTCCCATCCTTGAGAATATCCTTGCAAAACCTTATTACTGATGAAGAATACAGGGTGTCATGGTTGAACGAGTTGGAGCTATTGGATGAGCATCGCCTAGATGCTTTGAATCACCTACAAGTTTATCAGAACTATCTAAAGAGGAGCTATAACAAAAAGATTAAAATTCAGTCCTTCTAGGTAGGAGAGCTCACGCTAAAGGAAAATCAAAAGAATGTGCCAAATCTAGACAACAAAGGTAAGTTTGAACCTAATTGGTTGTGACCCTCCATCATCACGACAAGTTACAAATCAAGAGCCTATCAGTTGTCCACACTAGAAGGTGAGCCTTTGGAGTAGCCCATCAATAGCTCCCATCTGAAAAAGTAACATGCCTAAGCTTGTAGGTATAAATTCAAAAATACAAAA
>VDFB02384277.1:0-10365 GCA_007258455.2 Sequoia sempervirens
GGTTTGACCACTTGGAAAACCCTTATACACCAAAAATTTAAAAAAATATCCTCTTTGTGTGTTTGCATATTTACAAGTGAAGGATGAGAGTGAAATTGGATCAAAAGTGTAATTTTCAAAAGTTTTTAAAGTTGGCATCAAAGTTGTCAAGACACAAAATCTTACTTGCATAATTTATTTCTATTTTTCTGACAGTGAGATTTGCATAAATCAAGAGTTTAGATCTAGGAGCAAAGGACTATGAAATCATATTTTGGAGAAATCAAGAGTGAAGATCTAGGAGCAAAGGACTGTGAAATCATATTTTCAAGTTTTTGCATAGCATAATTAGTAAATTATCTTGTTTCAAATCTAAAAATTGCATAAGTTAGATAGATTACTTCTCATTTTTGGCACATACTCAAAATATTAAATGTTAGCATCTTTCCTTTTCAAGTATGCCAAAAAAAAAGATCATTAACAAGTGTGTTATTCATTCTTCCAATATCTTTCCTAGTTATGAGAGTCTCTTAGTGCAAGAGAATGGAATTGTTGACACATTCCTTAATACCACATTGCCTACACTTCATATCTCTCCTATTTGTGAGGATGCTTCGATACAAGAGGATGCAAACATAAATAATGATGATAACCATAGTTGTTCTTTTCCTGGTACATCTCCTACTTGTAACTAAGGTATCTTGGTGTTAGAAGATCCAATTATCAAATGTCATGAGAATCTTTTTTTTCCCTCTACCCCACCCACTTGGGAGGAGATTATGGCACAAGAGAATGAGATCATTGAAAAATTTCTTATCACCTTTCCTAGCCTCCATTCATCTCCTAGCATCTCTCCCACTTTTGAGAATGATTTAGTGAAAGGGGATGTAATCATAGATAATCATGACAATCACATTTGTTATTCTCCCAATACCTCTCCTATCTGTGAAAAAGATATTTTGGTGTTAGAAGATCCACTCATTGAGAGTCATGTGAATCTTGTTTCTCCCTCTCCCAATACTTCTCCACTTGGGAATATTTCATTGAAAAAAAAAGATGCTTAATCATTAGGTATGTACAAGATCATGATATGGGCCAAAATGTGCTTGGGTATTTGCTTAGGGTATGTGGCTGGCTGACTTTTTAACAAAATTGATGAAGCGAAAGGGTTTTAGGGGAGATTCTCAACTTTCCACCAATATAAATTATACTTTTAATTTTAATTTAATGAAATAGTATTATTCATTTCTATTAGAATTATGACTAAAGTCACGATTGATAGGCTGATTGAAAAACATCTATAACTTTAAAATAGTATCACATTTTTTTTAATTTAAGAAACATGCATCATTCTATGCTTCACATACTATGGAAGTTTAAAAGAAAGGGAAAAATTAAATTTCATGAAGTTTGACCCAAGTTAAGGTCGGTGGACATCACGGAAGTTTTATATTTTTTTAAAGTTTGTATTAAAATTTTCATAATTAATTATTTTACTTGGAAAAAATTATAAAAAATATGCATCAATCTGGACATGGGTCATTTTACTTATATATAAAATCTTATAAAAAAATATTATCATTTATTATGGTTTGGAATTGAATCAGGCAGACATACTACTTCATATTTTCCACTGAAATTTAAGTACTATTGCGTTAAAGAATTTCAAATTTTCACCAAATAGATTTTGTTGTTTTGAAACAAACCCTAGTAGTTTAAGAACTACAATCAATTTTTCTATAGATTCTATTCTTACATATTTTTTTAAAATATATAGATAACTTATTCAGAATTTTTACATCAAGTTTCCCTAGCAGGATTTTTCTGATTTTTGCCACTTAAGGAATTTTGTTTTCCATGATGATCCACGCACATACCATTGATAAGAAAGAAAATCATAGTTTTTTTTCTCTATATGCCTCCCCTACTTGTGATGAAGTTGTCTTACAAGATCCAACCATGAAATATGATGAACATCATGTTTTCTCTTCTCCTAAAAACTCTCCTACTAGGGAAGATATCATGGTGCAAGGGGATGATAGAATTGATACATGTATTTCAAACAATAGTAATGTGGCTTCATTAGATGAAGATGATAAGGTGACATTAGACTTCCCCTTTGCTATAAGATCATCAAAATGAGGATAATTTTGTTGAGGTCATGTGTTGAAAGGTGCAAGACAACTGAGAGGGGGGGTGAATCAATGTTCACCAAATTCAAACACATAACCTCAAACACTTATCAACTTCACAACCACTTTATTTTGTTATCAAGTATGAACATGAAATATAAATAACAAAAAGAAAAATCAACACAAGAGACACCAGATTTACGTAGAAAACCCAATAAAGGAAAAACCACAATGAGGATTAGCTCACAACATAAAGTAATTGCACAACCAAATATAAAGAGGCTCACTGCCCAAAAGGACTCACTGTCCAGATACAAAGGCTCACTACCTACAGAAAGGAATCACTGTCCAACTAGGAAGGCTCACTGCCTGCAGATACAAAATATTATAGGAAGATCCACCACAACAAATTACACACATCCGCAACCTTGATTAGAAAAGTTGTAGACACCGTCAGGTCACTACTTTCGGGAATCTAACACATTAAAGTACTACTGCCTCAATTCACTTTCGCACAACTTTGCTTCTCAAACTTGTGGCTTTATTTTTTAATTCATTACACCTCGACTTGTATTTATACCATCTTCAACCTTAGAAATTTTTTCAAGAATACACGCTTCATTTCATAAATTCAAATTAGGTTGGCAACTCAACATTCCCATGGTGGAAATGAATGAAAGTGGACCAAACCAACACTTAACCAAGACCCAAAAAATCATCTCAGATTAATCACATGCTTCCTTAATTAATTCTTAATCCTTCGTATGAAATGTAAACACCAAGTTGACCAAACCTAATGAAAACACAAATGAACTTTGAAGTACATGCTTCCCAACAATAAGATAATAGAATACCACACAACACACTTCATCAATCACTATAACACATCTCAGATTCCTTTAGACTTATCCACATTAGCTGCAACAACCTTCAAACCTAGAACACTTCTCACCAGTCCATCTGAACTACACAGACACACACAACAATATTGAAACTCAACTTCCAGAGCACTAGACCATGAAAATATTTTCCAAAACACAGAGAACAAAATTACAAGACATATTCTAGATCCACAAGACCTGAAATAAACTAGTGGAGGACTGTGAAGTAGAAACATTTCTCCCAGTCCACAAACAAATAGCTCTGTCAAACCATTCCACACACCGGTGAACACATATTTCACTCTCCATCAAACTAGAAGCTACAAGCTAGGAGATATCACCAAAAGAATCCCATAAACAACATTTCATATCTACACAAGCATAGGATCAACACAGAAGAAATGCAGAGCAAAAACCAAAGCACATTCTGAACACACATAGTTCTATCTTCACTATTTATTAATTTTCTCAAAAGAACTTGGTAACTCATCATATCAGCTCATTTGTAATGCTATAAAGATAGCTCCATGTACTCACTACATCTCATTAGCATCTCAACTATACATGCACAACCTACAACATCCTAGACTATGTTGAAATCAATGATAACATCAATGAAAACACAACCAAACTTGCTCAAACTTGCAAGATTATGAACATTAGATCTCCCTTGATTATTAGACCTCCTGAAAGTCCTTTTAATTATTGGACCCCACAAGGGCATCTCTTGAGCCACTTCTTATCATAAGACCACCTGAAAATAAACCTAAACCTAGTGGAAGTATCTTCAACTTTGCAAGACAACTTACTAGTAACAATATTTTTCAGCAACCTAATTATCATAATGGTTCTCATAGATACAACACAAGGAACAATAGACAACCACAAACCATACCTACTTCATTACCACTTCCTCAACCTATCTTGCCTAGTTCTCCTCATTTTCCTTTAAATAGTGGAAAGGAGTATGATCTTCTAGAACAACTTAGAAACACTCCTACTAAGATGTATTTATGGGACCTTATTCAAGATTCACCTAATTACCATAACATGCTTCAAATTTTTTTGCAAAAAGTAGTGTTCCCTCCTAGTGTGCAACCAAACAATGTAGCAACCCTAATTCAAGGTATGAATTCAGTTAACATTGAAATTGTCTTTCATCAACATGAGTTACCTCCATTGGAAACACAAAAACAAAATGAATCTTTCATGGCAGTGGTTGTAATTAATTAACAATGGTTCTACTCTTAATGTATGTAGTGTAAACCTTTTAGATAATATTGGGGTGGACAAAATTATGATTGAACCTGATTATTTATCTATTCATGGATTTGATAATGTGGGAAAACAACCACTTGGTGTGATAACATTGCCTATTAAAGTTGGAAAGGTCACATTGCAAACTCCTATCCATGTCAAGCCTAAAGATCTCTCATACAATCTTCTTTTGGGTAGACCATGGATTCATGGAATGAATGAGGTACCTTCAACTATTCATCGTTTAATGAAGTATGTCTATAACAACAAGGTTTATACAATCAAGGTTGTCCCTCAACCAGAAAGTTGTTTGCACACTGAGAAAGACAAGGAAAGTCCTTTGAAAATATTGACACCAACTTCAAAAATAGAACTCGTGCAAGAGAAAGAAAAATAGAAGAATATTGAAGAGGTCACAAAGTTATCGGATGATGAGTTGGATTCATTATATTTTACACCTAGATTCATGGAAGAATACAAGATTACAAACAAAATAGGAAAAGAGAAAGAAACAAATGTAATATCCACACAAGTTGAGTCGTCAGAAACAAATGAGTCCAAAACTTTTAGCAAAGAAGAGGAAAAAAACAATTACACAGACACACATGAAGAGTATGATCATGAGAAACTACCAAATCCAAAAGAAATGGAAAAACTTTATGGAAGAGGTTATGAGCTTCTAAAACAACTTGGATATAATTGAAGAAGATGTGGTGTTAGAGAACAAGGTATTTGTGTCCCCATAGAGCCTTACACACAAGAAAAAACTAGGGGTCTTGGTTATTGTCCTTTGAAAGAAACAAAAGCATCAAACATACTTTCACTTAATATCAATGTCATCACACGAAACACTCGTAGGAAATCTTCAAACACATGTCTTAGTAATGATTGGGATTCATTATATTTTACACCCTCCTTTATGAGAGAGTAAAAAATATCACAATCTAGAGAGTTTTGTGTATGTATGACACCTTGTAGTAAGCAAGAGATACCTTTGTCACAAAAGAAAGGAAAATATTCTACTATTGATCAAGAGAGTTCCTTGTCAAGGCTTCTCCAAGCTAGCTTGATATCTCTCCCTGCAAGAACGCGAAAAAAATTCTATAACAAGAGTTCATTTTGTGCATATCATCAAGTACATGGGTACTCTACTAATGAATGTAAGGCTTTGAGAAAATAAAATTCAACATCTTAAGGATTTTGGTGCTCTTCCTTGTGTTGATGCACCTATTTCCTCTAATTGATAATTATTTTCATCCTATCATGTTGCTCATCACTATGTGGCATTAGTAGCTTTATGTGTCTTGCTCATTGTCATTCATGGTGGTTCAATTTTAGGTGCAACCATATTTCCCTTGGAAGCAACGTGATATCTCTTGTTGGTTGTCTTTGCCTCTATGATTAGGGGGCAAGGATAACTAGTTTTGGGAGGTGTGCATTCTTTCCAAGGATCCTCTCTTTCTCTCTTTTTACTTAAAATACCAACATAGCAAGTATGTTGACATTTTAAGTGGGGGGCATATTGTCCCCCATTCATTGTTTGTATGTTCCCTTCTTAGTGATGATAGCATACATCTCCTAGGAAGTGTGATCATTACATTGGAATTGGCACTATTTCATTTGGGCATTAACATTTTGAAATTTCTTGCTTCACTTTGTTCATAGAAGTTGAATTTAGTGTAGCATTAACATAGAATATTGATCATGTTTTGGTGCCTTATCAAAGTTATCAGGAAGTAAAAATTTTGGTATGGTTGACAGATGGGAGCCTATAGACCTAGCATGGCATTCCCATTGCCACTTATTTTACTTATCTTTGGGGCTCACCTAGTGTATATTGGACTACACTAGCCCTTGTGAGCGTATTTCTCATGGCCATCAAGCATAACACAACCTGATTGCTTATGGATCCATGTGTTTCATAAGTGATTTTACATCCTTATGAGTGTATTTGATGGATGCGGCATAATACAAATTGCTATTCCATTTTTCTTTCATCCTTAAATTAATTTTGATATTGTATGTTTGTGTATCTTGTCTTGCTACTTCATATCATACATTCATGTGTGTCCCTTTTTTCTTATGTTGGTTTGCCATGGGATCTTTATCCTAGGGGCTTGCACAACCTCCTTGATCTTTGTCATCCAATCCCATCAACATTTGTACACTTGGACCCCTCTTGACATTTTTTTATCTACTTTAGTGCGATTTTGAGCATATGTTCATCCTCTCACTAAACTAGGGGCTAAATGTAGTGTAATAAAATGCACTCCTATACATTTTCACACTATGTTTGTTTCCCGCTAAATAATTGGACTTAATTAAGCCTCTAATTGAACCAATTCTACATTTAAAATACTAATTAATCCCGTTTTCCAAAAGTAGAACCTATACTAAACAATTGTAAACATCAAATTACACATCTTGGAAAATGTGTTTCCTAATTTTAGGGCCTAGGAGTCTAAGACCCGTTTACCCAAGGGAAAATGGGTCCTCCTTAAGTTTAGGACCCCATTTTTTAATATGATTTTAGCTGTATTTTCATGATTCAAATTCAAATTTCAATTGTCGGCCTTTGATGTTCAATTGTACATAAATTAAGAAATCACCTATAAATACAAGGTCTTTTTATCATTTGAAATCCTATAATTTTTATGAGAGCATTCCTATAGCAAATATTATTGTTAAGAGCAGACTTATCAGTCATCTACAACAAAAATTTAGATCAAGGTCATCATTTCAAAGTTATTTGCATTCATGCATGTTTTTGGAGCTAACATTGTGATGTAGGTTTCAAGCATTCAAGCATCAAATCAAATGTCAAATCAAGTGTCAAATCAAGCATCCAATCAATCCATTTCATGCAAGATCCAATCCTTGGAGTGATGTGTTAGAATTTAGTCCTCCAAGGAAAGCCATTAAAGGGTTTGGTGAGTTGCAATAAGCTAGTGTTCATTCATCATTCCTTCCTTTCATTATTACTTCATTTCAAGGTTTAATTACCAAACTAGTGTTTGACCAAGGAAAACCTTTATACACCAAAAATATAAAAAAATCCTCTTTGTGTGTTTACAAATTTATAGGTGAAGGAGTGAAATTGAATCAAAAGTACAATTTTGTGAAGTTGTCAAAGTTGTCATCAAAGTTGTCAAGACATGGAATCTTACAAAATTTATTTCTGACTTTTTGACAATGAGATCTAAAGAAATCAAGAGTGAAAATCTAGGAGCATAGGACTGTGAAATCAAATTTTGGACCCCTATAGCATGACCCATTCACCCTAGGGTGAATTTTTCCTAGGAGGACATTTAGCAACAACTTTTGGTGATAGGTACATGGTGTCTTACCCTTCTCAGATATGTTGGAAGTCTATTTTTTTTATTATGTTATGGTTTAAATTGATGATTCAAGTTTCACATTGCATAAATGAGTTCATTTAGTGTTTTTGGTTTTTCTCCCAAAAGTGCATTTTAGGCATGTTTCCCCATCTTGTCATAAGGAAAAACAACAAATATCTCTAATAAGGTTGACTCACCAAAGGGTTGAAAGTCAATCTTGCCTTTGGGGATCTCTTTTTCCTAATGAAACAAGAAATATAGGTGCATCATATATCCAATCATCTCATTTTGATAAAACCTATTTTTTTTGTTTCAAATAAAACACTATATTTTACATGGAAAACCCTAATCGAGGAAAAAACATGGTGAGGATTAACTCACATATATATGAATATCAACATCGAATACAAAAATCCTCACTATCGAAAGGGCTTAATATCCAAAAGAAATAAATAAATTCTCAGTACCAAGAACTCATTGCCCAGGAAGATCACTTCTTTTAGAATACATGAGATTAGAAAGAAACTATTACAAGGAGGATCACTACCTTAGAGAAACAAGAGAAATGACCACTTTGACTCTCCAACCATTTGTAACCTTTGGCTCACTTCCTTCAACAACTTCAATAACACTAAGATCTAGACACCTTCTTCTCACTACTTCTGGTAGTCTTAGGCATTCATTCTCACACTCATATCACAACACTCGATCACACTTACATCATTTCACACCACACTACACATCACACAATTCTATTGAAGTTGGAAAAAATAAACTCCATAGCTCCCAAGGATCACCTGCAATCAAACAACTATCACAGAAAGAGAGAATAGCAAAGCTATGAAGGCCAGGAACTATTGACCCAGAATATCATGAATCATTGATTAATGTGCATCTTCTAATGATAATACAATGAAGAATCCTTGAAAAGGATAATTAACTTAGAAACCCTAGGTGAGGATAAAAAATATCATGACATGTGTCCTCATCCTATTATATGAGACATAAAATAAACATGACCTAAGTAAGTTTAAGTAATTAGAGAAAAATGAACCTAATAATTAAATAAATAATTAATTAGGAAATACCTTTTACTCTAACACCCCCCTTAAGTGAAACTTAGGGAGAAGCTCAAACCTCTAAAGATGAATGCATGATGGGTCCCAAAAAACAAGGTCTAGTGAGGTACCTATGTACAAACAAAAGATCTCTTAAAAAAAGGAGAAAAACCCAGTTGGAGAAAACTCCTCTCCAAAAGAGAGAAATACAAGTGAAGGACTAAAGAAGCCTCCAAACAAGAGTTAAGGAAAAAAAGCATCCAAAACAAAGTGAAGGATGAAGAATCCTCCAACCAATATTATCCCAAAAGATAGGAACAACTAATGAACAAAAGAACACCATTGAAGCATGAAGAAGCTACAAACATTGTCAAAGAATGACTACTATAGTAATGAAAAGAACCTCCACTAAAAAATATGATTATAAGGATCAAGAAGACAAGAATCTACATGAGTTCCCCCAATGACACTACTCAATTCAAATGGAAAACAAAGTCAAACATCAGGAACTCCAAGATACAAATGACATAGGTACCAAAATTCTAAAGAACTGATCAAGTGAAGATGGAAGGTTGCCTCTAGAAATAGGAATGCAAGAGTGTCCATATGGTAAGTGCTCCATCTCACCGAAATGCATTCATTGCATCTGAAAGTACATAGGAAAAAATACTATATACGTAGCTCACTCCAACATGAAATAAAGGAAGCATTAGCACCAATAGTAGAAACCCCCCAAAATGCAAACAAGGGAAAGCCATTATAGGTACACTAAAACTGAATTCCAGAAAGAAGTGCATGAAGAAGAATCAAGAACATCGGAACGTGCAAACATGAAAGTTCCAACATATATAAAGGGTGTACAAACAAAAGGCACACACACATGAGGTTGTTGTCATGGAAGGGACACTCACTTGACAAAGGTGTGATGGCAAACAAAGGAAAAAAATCAAACCCCCCATGGTATTTTATATCATAGTGTGAGTACAATAAGACAATATGATGTGCAAGATTCCAATAATACATACACTAGAATGCTAAGGCACTTTATTTCAGTGTGTTTACATAATAAAAAGTTCTTACAATGGAATCCCATAATGTCTAAAAAAAGACTACATGTTGAAAATAGAATTCTATAATAGAAAAAGAGGAAATTGGTAGTTCCATGATGAATTACAAGAGAAAACATGCACTTTCAAAAAATGACACCCAAAAAGGAGGCTGCATGCAAAAGATATGGCTTGTCAAAGTCTCCAAAATGAGAATTGCACAACAATAGCACTGAGAAATAGAATTCTAGAAAAAAATAGAAGTCCAAACTATAAACCACCTGTGCCATTGCAAAGAGAAAAAGTTTTACCTCATTTCAAAAAAATTGCACTAAAAAATACCACTATATGATCGAAATATGGTATTTGGAATATGTAGTGCAAAACTAAAAAGCCCAACAAAGAGGGGTTGGATTGGGCAAAAAATCATCTCTTCCAAATTTAGCAAAAAAAACCCCTCAAAATTGGAGATCCACCAAATTTAGTACTTCTAATAAAACAAAAAAAATAGCCCCCCCTGACTCAGGTGCTAGTCACCCATGCAACCAGGGGTAGGAAAAAAGTGTAGCGGTGGGCAGGATTTATTTTATATAAAAGAAAGTTTTTTTAAAAATAATTATTAAAAAAATTAAAAAGGCTTATAAAAAAATTAATAAGGGGGGCATGTGAAGAAA
>VDFB02384278.1:0-20939 GCA_007258455.2 Sequoia sempervirens
CTCCTTAGACATCAACTATTAAATAGACCATGTAAATAAATATTAGTACTTGATACTATCTCTTATTAATATTCATTTAAAAAAAATGCAAGTTATGAATATAAAACTTAAATCTTACTTGTGTAACTATTCCAATGTGCCCCTCTCTAGTAGGAGAGGACTCTATACACTCCACTCCCCTACATCTGATCTCCTATAATGTCCACATCATGGAGGTCATAATTTGAAGTGTCCAAGGGGTGCTCAACGAGTTGTAGAAGAGGACCCAAGCATATCTGGTGGCACATAGTGAAAGTATGTGGCACACAAATATGTGGACCTGAGGAGGATGATACAACAACAATCAATCCATTGCCAACATCACCAGAATGTGGCTGAGCTACTGTAGAAGTATGGGAAACCAAAAGATCACTTAAAGAGTGAATAGCCTAAATAGTCTATGTGGCTACATCCTTGATAATATATGGATGATGTACTAGAGGTGGTAGAGGAAGGGGAGGAGGGGGAACATATGGGCGCTGGACTACTCTAACTACCCTTGGTCTATCCTGGGGCATACCTCCACCAATGCCCTAGAAGGGTTTAATGTCAAAGTAATTGACATGATGCCCTAACACAAACTCAACGTATAATTTTTTAATAAAGTAAAATGGTATATCACTATTGTTGTTGGGTGGTTATAAAAAACCATACACCAACGAACCCAAAATTTATCTACAATGTCCTTATTAGTGCACCATTTTATAGAAAGTTTTGGTTTATTAACATTAATTGGAAAACCGGTGCAGGGGTTAACAAATAAAGAGGCTATTTGGGCTTTTGTTATTTGGAGATCTTTCACATCTTCATAAGACAATCCACAGGAGTAATATTCGCTCATGGTTTCTCGCCATGAAAGAAAGACATTATGTTGGGTGGAGAGGGTTTCTATATTTTTAATTATTTCCTTCAATGTGTTTGTGATATGGGATAATTGAGGGATTGTCTTATAAACATCATAAATGCCCCTCAATTGCTCCAATTTTTCACCAATTAAGTCTTCAATTGATGGGTACGGAGGTGGTGGAGAGTTTGGCATTTGTGCATTTTCATTCTCAGCCATAATACTTGATTAAAGTTAAAAACTAATTAATCTAATTGAAATTACACAATATAAATGAAATTATTGTAAAAAAACCCTAGTTTTTAATAAAAATCCATAAAAAACCCTACTTTTTAACAAAAATCCATAACAAACTCTAGTTTTTAATAAAAATCCATAAAAAACATTAGTTTTTAATAAAAATCTATAAAAAACTAGTTAAAATTATACAAAACTAATAGAAAAATTGATTAAAACAAAAAAAAACCAAAAACTTACCTTGCAAATCGGATATCAGCTCAAATCGGATATTTGATAGCCTGCACGTCACTCTCATTGCACTTTGAGTTATTTAAAATGGTTGAAATGATTTTAAATGGCCGCATGTATATATTTATACCTAACACAAATCGAATATCTGATTTGGATCAGATATCTGATTTGTAATTCTTTGCCTTGGGAATTGCTTTGGAGCAATGTACTAACACCTAAGCCAAAAAAAGTCAGCTTGGGATTTTTGTGTTTTTTGGTTGATGCAAAACACAACTTTTTTCACATCGCCACTTTTTGGCCCATCATGATCTTGCACATACCCTTTTAGTAAGATAGAAGAGATGTCGTTAGTTTAGTTGAGCATGCTTTGGGAAAATGAATTGAAAGAAAGCCATGACGCCTGCAAATTGTTAGTTGAGAAAAATTTGGATGTTTGGAGGAAAGTTCCCTTGTTTGAATTTGAGAAGTACATTTGAATAGTGTTGAGCATAATTCATGATGAATCTTTATGGATTGATGAAGCATATTTGATTACCATAGAAGATATTAGAGATGTAATTGATTTGTGTTCCTTTGGACCAGTTCCCAAATGGAAAGCTATGGATGAGAAAGAGATATTTGAGGTTACTAGTGTGAATCTTGAAGGAAAAGAGATTGATTTAAGATTGATTGTTGATCCAGTAATACAGTATGCTACTATGGTCATTGGTCATAAATTTTGTATCCCTAACAATGACCCTACAATTTCTACTATTGTTGTACATACTATTGTTGATATGGTTAAAAGAGGTATGGAATATGACTTGTGTGAATTACTTTGTAAACATCTTTTGAAGAATTTAAGGGAAATCAAGAAGAATACATTTCGGTATGGAAATTTGGTTGTTTATTTACTCTTTTACTTTTTGAAAGAGTTGCCAGAAATAGGAAGGATAGAATGGTCAAATTTATAGCCTATTTCCTCTCAAATCAGGAACTTCTTGATAAATCTTGGTAGTTTGTATGCACAAGAGTCTTCCCTTGCTGCATTCTTTGGAACATTTCAGATGAGGATGGACAAAAGATTTAGGATTCTAGTAAGTGTTGTTGAAAGGTACTCTAGAAGCATTAATTTTCTTGTGTCTACATATTTTTGTCACATGGAAGCAGTTGAATCAAGGTTAGTTTGGATATCTGAATTGAACTGTGAAGTGTCAGAGGTTGAAGTTGATAACTATGCTAAAATTATTTTGGAAATCCCTAAGAATCTCGGTGTAGAAGGCACCTTCGGTAGCATGACTGGAATAGGGAAGAAGAGGAAGAGTGTTGTTAAGAAAGAAGTTGTAGAAGGAAGTAAGCTTGAACATGAGCATGAAAGAATACATATTCATAGAGCTTTGGAAGAATTGCAGAAGGTTATTCTTGGTGCTAATTTTGATTCATCTATTTCTATTGTGGAAAATCTTCATGGCATGATTGATTCTTTAAAGGTTTACATCCTTAGACTTGAAGTGTCTATGGGAATCAAGTCTAATGAAAGAAATTTGGAAGATATTAAAGAGAAATGTGTGAATGCACACAATCAAGTGATGAAGAAATTGGAGTGTGTACAAGGTTGTGAAGAAGAGGCACAAAAATTACTTTCTTTTTTCCTAGATTGGTTTACCTATACACTGGATATAAGAAATGAGATAAGGTTGAGTGAGTCCCAGTTGAGCACTCAGGATGATACATACAGGCTAGCAAAAGATAAAGATAATCAAAGGTGGTCCTACATTGTTCAACTTCAGGACAAATTCTTTTCTCTACAGGATAAGAGGATGGATGTTATCAAAAAGTTTGTGGCACTCAAAGACATGATTAAACTCAAACATACTAATATTTCTAGTGCTCTTGGCTGTATTGGTTCATGGGAAGAAGGTAAAGTGTCATGGAAGGCTATCTTGGAGAGTCTTAGAGGTTCTTCTTCAAGTTAATTCAATTGTGTTCATATCTTTTTTTGGCTACATTTTTTATATGTACATATATACTGATGCCCCTTCCTTTGTCATTGATGTCAAATGGGGAGAAATGAAGAGATAGAGAGTAAGAGGAAAACCATTTTTGTGAAGAACAATTTTGATAGGGGGAGTATTTAGAGTATTCAGTTTCAATTGCTGGAAAATGTTTTTTGTCATGCATGCCATCAATGCCAAAAGGGGAGATTGTTGGAAGCCTTGCAACATGAGCATGAAGTATGGATGGTTTTTGTTGGTTGTTCCTATTTTTTCATTGATGTGAACATGGTGATAACTATATGGGAAGACTGCTTGGTTTACTAGAAGCTATTCTCTGTCAGTAATACCCTTTTGTGATGGATTAGTGTGTTGGTATTTGAGTCCAGAATTCACTATAAGATATGATATGACTCTACTCTCTTAACCATGTTTTCTTGGCTCATTCAGACAACTATATCTTGGATCTTGAGAAATATTTTGTTGTGAACAAAATTTTATCTTTGATAGAGTCTAACTCTGTATTTTACTATTGTTTTGTATATGGCGTAATGTGTGGGAGACTCCACATTCTACTAAGGTGAATATTCTTATGTTACGGTGTTGATTGATAGTCTCTTTGTTGATGGTATGGTTGGAAATTAATGTTCTCTCAGATCTAGAAGGTGTTTGCATTGAGAATTATTTGTTGGTTTGGAGAATTGTGTTTTAGTCTTGGCCAACTCAGCGTATACAATATATTATGAAGACTAGTTATGCTTTATAAATGCTAGCCCACTTGGTATAATGCTTAAATCATATATGGTGCTGACCTAATTGATGATCATGATATGCTTGTATATATATAAGATTTTTTGAGGAATAAAGCAAAGAAAGGTATGAGAAAGAGAAATAAGGGGAAGTGAGAAGAGTGTGTGCGAAGGAGAAGAAAAGTGTGAGAGCCTAAATTCTTTATCAGTTGTGATTAGTACAATTTTTTTGAGAGATAACTGTGTGAGGCAATACTTCATATTCTGAGCTTTAATGGAATTGAACCCTGCACATTGAAGGTGTATTTTATCAATTCAATATTTTGGAAGTGAGCCACTATCATTGTATCTTGGTAGTGAGCCAACTTTTGTACTCAGGCTGTGAACCTTTTTAAGGACAGCGAGTCTTGACAGTGAGCCCCATAATATTTTGTATCTGGATATAATATATTGTGAGTTAACCCTCACCGTGGTTTTTCCCTTTTTGGATTTTCCACGTAAAAATCCTAGTGTTCTTTTGTATGGTTGCATTGACTTGTTTCTATGATCTATCTTGTTGATTTAGTCAGAATTAGAATAATGTTTAAATGAATTTTATTATGGTTTTATGGAATACTAATTCACCCCCCTCTCAGTATTCCAAATGTTCAACAAGGTGAGGAATCACTTCGGTGGAATTGTTCCAAGATTGGGTAGTATTCAACTAAAATATAATTTATGTTGGAAGAATCAATAAATGTTAATACCAACATTCCAATACATCTATGTTGGAACAAAATTTTCCTTCCAAAAATTTTAGAAACTTTTTACTTGGATTGTCATATAGATGAAAATCTTAATTATAGATTAAGAGAAAGTTTTAGAATCTTTTTTTTAATGGTCTCTCAAGGTGTTTATTATGTATGTAAAGTAAGAGTAAGTAGACCAACATCAACTAAATTGTCACTTCTCACAAAAATGGCAGCAATTGTTATGTGCAAGATTAGGATAGGTAAATTCCCCAACCTCTTTTAGTCATGTGCTATATTAGGATAGGTAAATTCCCCAACCTCTTTTAGTCATGTGCTAGATTAGGATAGGTGAGTTCCCAACCTCCTTTAGTCATGGACCTTTCTAGAAAGATAATCAATATTCTTCAGCATTTGAATCATTAATTTATCATTATTTGGGAGATTTGGAAGAAAAGAAAGTAAAGAATCCTCAAATAAAAAACATTATCAGAGGCATCTTTTCTTAAGAAATTGAAGACAATAATGGGTTGAGGTTGTTAATAAGAAAATTATGATGCACAATCAACCATTTAGAAAACATACATCTTGGGACAATGATATGGTTAGAAAATGACAAAGAACTCAAAATTATCTTTGTTAATGGAATGGATGAGCTAACACTCCAAAATTGAGAGAAGAATTATATAGAGTCCCCCTTCCTAAGGGGATTAAAGATGAATTTTGATGGAGCCTGATTTTTTTTTTTGGGTGTATCAAGAGAGATGCGTCATAAGAGGAAAGAATGGTAATATGATTGGTGATGAGTCAAAGAGGGGAGAAGTAAAGATGTTGATGTAATATGATTGGTGGTGCATAAAAAGAATCAAAGAGGGGAGCAATAATGAGGTTGAAGTCCAAACCCTCATCCTAGGTCTCCAAATATGTAACAAATATGGTTGCAACAAAATAAAAATTAAGGAAGATTTGAAAAATACAGTATGGTTTGTCTTACATTCATTAGAAAATTACACTATCAAACATTCTTATAGAGATAAATAAAGTTACTAACATTCTTGATAACTTTACAATAAACATGAATGATCAATGAATTTTTAATTCCAAGGCCGATCACTAGCCAAATCAAAGCACTCATTGAGATTAGGAAAAGAAATACTACAAAAAATCAAGGATGATCAAGTATTTATGGAGGATAATAATCATTACCATTAATGGTGAATAAATTTTGAAGCTGGTGATATTAACATTTCAAAAATTGCAAGATTTAACCCATGCTAAGTCAGGGAATATCTTTGGTTTTGGAAAAGCCATAAGACGATGATAATTATTAGTGGATGTGGTGAGCTAATCCTTAAATCAAAGGCCTATGTGTTGAACAACCCAAACAATTGAAAATCTAAAAGTAGCACCATGGATACACCTATAAGGCTTCTCTACAGCCAACAATATATAACTTTATTTAATGCATACTATATAAAAAGGAATAGTAAAAATAATAATATAAAAGAAGATGAGCTTCTTTACTCACAAATATTTCATAAAATGACAAACAATATAAATATACCTATACAAAATTAATGTTGCATTATAAATATGCCTGCACCAAATGAATGTTGTATTTTCATGAGTAAAACAACTTATGTTTGAAAATGGTCTTTGTATCAAAATATCTACAATGGATTTTAAAGGAACATTTTATATATATATTTGAAAATGGTCTTTATATAAAAAATATGAAAATGTTCACAATTAAGTTGAAAAAAAAAAACTCCCCACATTATTTGTTGGATAAGCTACTTTATAATAAAAATTGTAAGACATATATAAGTCTATTTACAAAATATCAAAATACCCATGATAAATCTTATATATATTTGAAATGGTTGTGTAAAAGGCTACAAATAATTCACCATAAGATTTTTAATCTTTTTTTATGAATAATATGGGCATATAACCAAACTAGAGAGAACACTACAATAGCAGGAAGCAATGGAGGTGTTGTACACATATGTGTTATATAAATAAATCGTGAGAGTGGTAGTATAACAACATAATAAATGTCATTAAAGCATTATAAAATTTATCATATCATTATCAAACATCAATAAAACCATGGTCTATAAATATCCAAATGTTTCAAACATGCATCCAAAAGTCTCAAAGTTCAAACATGAAAATAAAAATACTAAATACATTGTCCAACAGTCTATGAAATTAAGCCTCATTCAAGCTATGAATATCAAAAGACTCAGAACTATGTAAGTCACTATCATCCTCTGGAAAGAGTGGATCATCCAATGGTAGATTGACCAATCCTGGTTGCACCTCATCCTCATCAATTTTCCTAATGTTCTCAGGATCAACATCCCATCGTGCAGCTGGAGTCTGTTGATACTCAGTAGTCTGTTGATCCTAAAGTCTCAAGGCAGTATGAATTGCAACTAATTTATCAACTCATTTTGAAGTAAGTTTGTTCCTCTTAATGGATTTGATGAAGCCATAGGTGGACCAATTCCTCTTTGCAGTAGAGGAACTAGCAATTTTTGAGAGAAAACAAATGGCAAGTTGTTTCAAATATGATGTGTCCTTCCCATGAAATTCCCACCATCCAATGGGGTTATTCTATGCAATGGTGGCCCTATCTGTCCTAGCCTCTGGTTTGCTAAATGTAGGGCCCTAAATATCAACAAACATAAGCCACTACTCTCTAATAATGGTTTCCAACTCATTGGTATACATTTTATGAAGGGTTGTTGTAAGCCCCTCTATCACCTCGTCATCCTTAGAAGGAAGCATTCGGCTAGGTGTAGGTACATACCACTTCAGATTAAGATCATAGGCAAGCATATGAAGAGGGGTATTCATTTTGTTCCACCTCTTTGTCACAATAGGCCTAATATGATCCTCATAAAAACTCAACTTAGGTTCCTTTTGACGAATAACTTGCTTCATTTGGTCAAGCATGCTATCAAAAGTCTCATATATCTCTCCCAAGCTAGAAGAGTTTGTATCTGCATACCAGATTACCCTCATAGCTGGTGATATGAAAGATAAAATATACCTACAAGCAAAAAAATAAATATTAGAACTTTTAAAATACAAACTACAAAGTAAAACAAAGTGTAACAAATTCAAATTTTGAATTTTGAATTTTTTTTTATCTTACTTGATAGTGGCCCACCAAGTTTCATTAAGTACTCTATCTCTCACTTCCTTGCCTTCATTTGTCTTTGACATATTCCAACTTTTCCAATATGCACAAAAAACCATGGCTTATAGAGCATCTTGGACCTCCAACATCCTCTCCAACAAAATATAGTAGCTAGCATATCTAGTCTCAACTAGTTTGAGGAATTCTTTCTTTGAATAAGACCAGAATAGTGCATGTGAAGTGTGATGGTTGCATACAAACATTTGTATGCCTCTAGCCTTTGCAACTTCTTCCCTCACCCAATCTATTTTTCCAATGTCTTTCAAAGCATTATTCAAAGCATGTACACAACATGGAGTCCAAAAAATATGTTTGTAAGCATTCTCAATCATCAAACCAGCTAACTTACAAACACAAGCTGAATTTGCCACAACCTGCACAACATTAGAAGACTCAACCTCCTCTACGGCCTCCCTCAAAATTCCAAACTGAAAATCAACATCCTTACGCTTCCCAGAACAAACAAAAACTCGAAGAAAGTATGAACCAATAGGGCATGTAACAATAACATTAATGAGTGGCCTATGTCGAATATCAGTTCACCCATCCATGACAATGGAACAACCAGTACTAAGCCATGTTTGCCTCATCTCCTCCATCAATAAGGTATCTTTTGAATATTGTTTGTCAAGGAGGGATGTATGCAATCTATGTTCTCCAGGGGGGCATAAGATGGTCCAACTGACAATATTTCTTGCACCATAGTTTTGAAATAAGGTGACCTTGCCAAATGAAATGGAAGAGCATGTGCATAAAAGAATTTGGTCATTGCATCATCAGCTTGCTCACATTTTTGCACATTCATCAACCCCATGATTGAAGTTTTCCCACTTGCTTTCTTCTTCCCTCTATCAAAACTCTCTGAAACCGATACATTGGAAGAGGGTTGCAAATCAGCTAATGGTCATTTTTTATTTTGAATGGTAATGATTTGGTCATCACTACATCCAGCCAACTTTGGAAATTGAAGTTGCTGCTCCAATGTTATTTTATCACAAACTCTAACACCCTTTCTAGTGTCACCCACTAGATGGCCTCTAATCCTAGTATAGCTCCCATGGTAATTAGATTAACAAACATGACAAAGCCATTTCCTACTGCCCCCTGAATTTTTTTTCTTGTTGACCGTCACATATGTGGCAAACTGATGCAATGGTTGTTGCGGTTGAAAGGGCCTTTTGCAAACCTTTGAAGAGTGGGTATAGGGAATGTAAAATGGTCTAAATAAGCATGGGTTGGATTTTCAGAGGTAGAAGAAGGGTCTATTGGCATTCTTTGAACTTCATTTTCACTCTCACTACCCTCACCCTCATGACTGTCACTGCCACTATTGTTGCTGCTCATTTTAAAATTTGTATGGCTTTTTTTCTTTATTTTTTAAAGTATGAAGTTTGTATGCTAGTTGAAAATCTGAAATTTTGTAAAAATGATACCAAATCATTGAATCAATGAACCATTGAACATTAAAAATAGAAAATGAAAATAAAAAAAAAAAAATTAAAATTAAAAAAAGTGATAAAGATAATGTAGAAGCAAAAATATTATTTAAATTTAATCTCAAACCTGGAAGTGGAAATTGAACTAAGTGTAGCTCCCAGCTCCTTAAGGCATCCCAAACAAAAACCAAGTGCAGCTTGAGTAAGGAAAAAACAAAAGTCAAATGGGGCCCGGTAGTAACTTTCCCTATTGAGAAATAAAACTTGAAGAAATCTATTTGATGCCTCTTTAAAATGCAGAAACATCTCTTTTAAATTCCCAAAACATGGGAGAAAAAATGCCAAAAAATGATTTGGACTGAGTTGAGATAGAGATTTTTCCCTATGCATTGCTGTGTGAGAACCATCACCGTCATCGCTTGCCGTGAGAGAGCCTGGGAATGAATAATGATTGATTGATTTGTTATGAAACTTTATTAAGTTTCATTAAAATTTTTCTTTTTAGACTTTAGAAAAACATTTTATGTTGTTGTGGGACCCGCAAAACATTTAGGAGTAGTAGAAAATGTTTAGAAAAATAAAGGAATTTGTTAGGAATGAATTTGATTTTGAGCAACAACAAGACATGCTACTCTATGTTAGATCAATGCATACAGTGAAGGGAAGTGAGCCAGTTATTCAATTAAATATTGTTTGTTGAGCATCACATGGGAAGTGAAGATTGATAGCTGCTATGTAGGCACTAGAATATCCTCAGTCTTAAGTCCATCGATTTTCTAGGTTTTTCAATTATTTTTTCCAAACTATTTCGATTCTACAATTTTGTTTGTGAATGCCATTATAAGGAACTTTGTGGAGTCACATTAAATAGGGAATAAATACTTCTAAGATTGCCTTAAATTTCTTTCTAAAGGGAATCTAACTCAACAAAGACCTTGTACTTTTTGTAAAATATATTTCCAAATGACTTCTTATTCCAAACTTTTATATTCATCTTAAAAAAAATAATTTTTGGGACAAAAGGAACATGGTCATGCCATTAACCTTAGTGCTCCACCAACCATTAATTTTAGAGGGAAATTATAGGTATGCATCCATGTATCGCGGGGATGGTTAAGCTGTCCCAGGGTGTATCAAATGGGTTAATTTCAGGTAGGTTAGGCGATTAAATCAAATCAAAAACCCAAAGAAGCTATCAAGTACAATGAAAGCAAATGAAATAAATGAGAATGATTATACCTGTTACTCGTTGAAGCTTCCATGATTCACCTCCATAACACCTTCTAGCTTGCAACAATTGTGATTGTGGCCCTCAGATTTATGTATGTGAGCAAATGACTATGACAAAGTCCTATGCAAGTTTTGAAGGATTTAAATGACAAAAGACTATGCCTATGACAAATGACTATGACAAATAATTGAATTTAATAAACTAAGTGCAAAGTAAATTCTAAGCATGAATGTCAGAAATAACGAAGTTGTGTGTGTGTAAGTCTAAAATGTGAGCAAAATTGACATTTTATAGAAAACGCAATTTTTGGACAGACGAGATTGAAAGCTGACAAAGCCTAAAATTAGTGGACAGATTTCATGTGACAATCCCTAATTAGGGTTAGGGAAAAATCATTAAATGAGTGGTCAAGATGTCATTTGATAAAATCAAATCGGCGTTCGAGAATAAATGTGATAATTAGTCAAAAAGATAAAGATCTTCGAAAATCAAGAAGATAAAGATTACCTGATTTGTAAGATTCGAAAAATCAAGAGGATAAAGGTTGAACTGAAAAGAGATTTGGAAAATCAAGAATTTGCTCAATTACTTGATTTTTGGAAGAAGATTACCTTTTTGAATTAAATTAATTCAAAATAAGGATTTTGTGTGACAATAAATAATCTTTTTTCAGATTATTTACTAAAATGAAGTGGCAGGTTAATAAAATGAAATCATTTTTAAATAATTTCATTTATTTAAAATGAGAGAAATATATTCGTCGGTAATTAAATAATTAAAGATAATCATTTTAATTTGAGATTATATTGACATTAAATAATTAGAGATAATCATTTAATTTAGAGGATTATGATGATAATTAAAATAAATTAATAAATTCATTTAATTATGAGTGTGACATAAATGTCTATTGAATTCATTTATTTAATCTGAAGACTGCAAGAGATAGAAATAAATTAAGAAATTTATTTAATTGTAAAGAAGATAATAGACCCTTAATTGGCGTATTGAATAAATAAATAAAATTTACTTATTTAATAATCATGAAGAATAAAGAGACATGAGTTAATTAAATAATTATGAATTATTTAATTAAAGTGAAATGTGGACCAAGGACATAATTAAATGTCATAATTATGCTAGGATGAAAGTGGTAAATAGAGCTTGCAAGCCTAGGTCATTTTTATGTGTCTACAGGGTATGGTAGGGGATGTACTTAAGTACTTAGAGACTGAGGGGAATTTGTTCAGCTGGAGGAAACATTACCTACCATTTCCTATGAATTTTCCTAATTCAGGGACGGCTGAGGATTGTCCCCGATGTGTCCCCCTGTCCCCGGGACAAATGGGGATGAGTACAGGGGGTTTTGGGGCAGAGGACACGTCCCCATGTAACCTAGGTACATATGACTGTGATATAAACATATTAGTGGGCATGTTGCTGATGTTCTTGTGCATGATTCAGATGATGACATTCTTTAGGAAGAGATACCAAGTAAGAAAATAGTGTGAGAGTGTAGACTACATGATTAAGAGGCTTGATAGAACTTGTCTAAATATAATTTGCATGGTACTCTTCCATGGCCTCCTGCAATCTTTCCTTCATATGGTCCTTAGAAAATTTGGGCTTGAGATATCTTGGTACTTCCTTTACCTTGAGCTGCCTCATCTCATTCCACAAGCTCTTCATCACCTGCATGGCCATTTTTCTCTGCTTTACTTGGCCTTTGTTCTACGCCTTTTTTAATCAAGTATAATGTGATGATTTTTTTCCCTATGTGTGAATAAGTGTGACATATGTACAATTTTATTATAGGTATGGATTCTTCTGGACATATGTTATGTTCATATAATTTTGGTTTGTTTAAGAGGGTTTTACATGATGAAATTTCAAAAGAAAAAAAATGTATAAGAAAGGGTTCAAACTAATAAATTTAATAGTTGTAATTTATTTTGAAAAGTAAATGTAATAGAAGGTAATATATAGTTCAAGGATTAAGAGTGAGGGTTAATGACGATTTTGATAATAGATATGAATGTGTTTGGAAAATGAGATCTATCTATTAGTGAAGTGTATTAGAATCTACTTCAACTTTGTGTTCTATTAGAAGACATGTTTGTAAGTTTAGAACAAGTTTGTAGTCATGGATTCAAATTCATCCTTGCACATAATAGAATTCTACTCTTTTATTTTCCCCATAGATCTCTCTATTTGTACTACTACTAATCAAAATGTTGGAAACCTTTAAAATTATCTTGAAAGAGATGTCATGTTATCACAAGGAAATAAATTTTCCCAGGTCAACCCCTAGAAATGTGTACATACATTAAAAAATAATAGGCAAGGGTCTTAGTATAGAGATATGTTACATTTTTTAAGGCATCAAGTTGAAGTGTGCCATTACTAATTAATTCTTCAATACTTTAAGATGAGAGAAATCTTGATAGATGATGGATGTGAAATAAATGCAATTAAATGCCTTTGATATTAGAACATAGCATCAAATTACATCAAACATGTACTTAGTTTCCTTAGAGTGGGAAAATGATGGGGTCAATCAGCCAAATTTTTAATTTAAATTTTGGAAAAGGAGACAAGTTTGCAACTATGAGAATGTTTCAAAATGTGTTAATGACCAAATCCAAGTAGTTAACACTTATATGGAGGTAGGTGAAAAGGTGAATGTAATAAGTATGTGAATAAGAGGAATGTATAGAAGTATGCATGTGTGAGGATAAGGTAAGGCTAAGTGTATGGAAATATGTGTGTATATGGATGGATTAAAAGATTAGGGGAATATGCTCAAATTTGCATGGGATTGTACCATTTGTCAATATGTACATATATTAAGACATTTCCTCAAATTGGAAGCAAAACTAAATGAAAAATGACATGGGTATGCAAATTTTACCATTACAACATTATTATTAAGTGTTTTAAAAAAGAAATTATAATTAAGAAAATATGTATTGTTAAACTCTTATTCTTTAGAAATAATGCCAAACTATACTACATGACACAACTCATAGAAATAAATATAATTGTACACATGTAAAAATGTCTAACTCATATCACACATCCCGAAACTACATTTTCCATCATTCCCATCATTTTAATTATTATTAATTGCATTTATCATCATTTAATTTAATTTGGGTTATTGACACCATTTAACATCATTTTCATCATTTAACCCTAATTTTATCTACTAATTATCTCCTTCACCCCTTCCTAGTTGAATAAATTTTGATTATTTAATTAGGTTCATTTAATATTTCTTCTAATGTCATATAATTAAATAATTTTAATTATTTAATCATCCCATTCAAAAGAATATTCTTTTAAATGGCATATTCTCATACTCCATAATTAAATAATTTTTAATTATTTGATTCTCCTATTTTCCCTCCACAAAGCATATTCTCAAGGAATATCCCTTTTCCAAAAATATCTTTGACTTTTCTTGTCCCAAGCATTCCTAGCCCTTGATCTTGAAATCTAATTTCCACCCTTGATCTTCAAAAATCTTAACCATTTTCCTACAAATGTGGGGATATTTTGAGTTCTAATTGATCCTATCCCTCCATCTTCCTTGATCTTCTCTCCTTTGTGGGTGTTATGATGCAATCTTGACCCTTCTTTGTGGGCATTAAGATTCAATCTCAAACCTTTATTCAATTATGAAAATCTATATAATCTTTACCTCATTCTTCATATTTCACACCTAGAATTTGAGTAGAGAAGTCTTGTCAATTTGAGTTTTGAGCATTCTTGAGAGAAATCGAGAGATTTTATCATAATATCTAGGTCATCACATTCATCAAGATTTTGCAAGAAATCATGGAGGCTTAAGTGTTGAGCAATCCAACATCACAATTTAACACCAAGTTCTCCAACAACGGGATGGTAAGGTTGTATTCAAGTTATGATTTTAATTGTGCTTGATTTGATTCACTAACCCTTGTGTTTAAATTCATGGCTTGATTTACAATCTAATCTCATTGGTAAGTGGGTTTGATCCTCTTGTTTTGGGTTCTTTGTTGATTTTCTTGTCTGATAATCCATTTCCACTTTTACCCCTTACATCAATTGACATGCCCGATGGGACCCGCGTCCCTAAATATAACAATTATTGCTATTTTGAGTATTTTATAGGTTTTTGGAGTACAAATGTCAAAAACAAGGGTCACAATTGTGCACACAATCACTCTTGTTCAAGAATCTAATCGCGACTATCTCATATCAAGGTCGTTATTCTTAATTAGGCCACATCTGCATCATTAGATTTTGGGTTTTCTAATAGGGTTTTTGTTTTGCAGGTTACAAGTTTGTGATTTCCACATATCACTTGGTCATTATTTCTCAACAGGAACCTGAATGCCTCAATACAAGGCTGCCCTTGCACCTAAAATGACCGCTCTTGCATCACAAGACCATTGTTGTTTTTCTGCTTTTAGCGTTTTCTAATTTTTCTTTTTTTGTCTTATAAGCTACAGGTCCACTTTTGTCAGAATAAAATCACTCTTGCAAAAATTAGACCATGGTTGCTCCAAAACTGAGTCGTTGTTATAGAGCCAGACCACATCTATCTCAGAAGAATTCCATGATTGTTAGGTAACAAGGTCGTGTCTACTTTATTCCTGCTTTCTATTTTTCATTTTTCAATCTTGGATCTCAAATTTTTAAAACCCTAACCCTTTTTTGCTATTATTTTGGGATTTCATTAATTGATTTGTGTAGCTTTCATGGGGTGAAGAAAAGTTTATAAACTACTTTAATCCTTTTTTTCTTGTATAGTCAAAGGATTTCTAATTCAACTACTAACACTTTGTGTTGTGGCCCCGCTTGCCAAAGAATCATCAACCAAACATTATGTTTTCATTTTATTAGATTAGCAAACATTTACTTTGGTTCTTAAAACAAACTTGTTTGACATGCTTGGTAGGTCGAAGGGTGTGTATCCTCTCTCCTTGCATCCTTAGATGATCCTAGGTGATGAGAAACACATTTGATCTAAATTTGTTCTTTGGGTCACTAAAGGTGTCTCGTATACTTATCCTCTCCCCTTGCATCATTAGACGATCTTGGGTGATGAGAAATATCGAGACACTTAAGCCTTCCCAATTTTTATTTTAGTAGAGGGGCCCTGCCCTGGGATTTCATCACCCTTGGGATGACCTCCAACACGTGTTTAGGTGGGCTATATCAAAGGTGTGAAGGCGAAAGTTAGTAGCATGATCTTGTGATGTATACCACATGTGTCAATTTAGATGTGGGTGTATAAACCACATTGGAGTTGACTAGAGGCTTTACTGTCTCATGTTTAATGTTATACCACTAGTGTTCACTGAGTCACTATGATACATTTTATTTAAGAAGCTTTAAGACCAATTGGCCATCGTGTCAAGTCATAGTAGTGCATCGTGATAGCATCATCATGAGAAGGTACTTACCACATCTGGTCTATGGTTGAGGTGTAAGGTGTCTTGCTAGAATTCATGCTCTTTCAAGGCCAGGGGTATCAAGGTGGTACATGACCTTGGTATACCCTATTCACCCACTCCTTAGATTTAGATTTAACATCATTCAAAAGGGTGAGGTAAGCCTATTGTGAGAAGATGTTCATTTAATACTAGCTAGGTTGTACTTTACTGACATGTATTCTTTATGCTAAACCAACAACACTATTAGCAAGCTTTGTGGAAGAAAGCTTGTGCCAATTATCTTACCACCATTGGAGTTAGTTTTTCCTACTTTGTTTACTATGTGTGTCACTTTCTATTTTTAGAAAAAACTCTTAAATATCAGACTTTAAATGTCAACTTGCAAACTTTCAAAACTATCATTAGACCTGAAACAAAAAATAGAACCACATATTTTAGACACAGAAGTTTCCCTTGCACATTCTTTTGCATATGTCTCAAAATCCTATTGTGTTTGCATACATCTTGCCACACTTTTCTGAGCATCTGCTTGCCCTTGCAATACATGCTATCACTATTGAAAACCTACCACTATTTCTCATATTGTTAACTGTTAGAGTCATTTTCCTAAACAGAGTCACCTTTGCTTAGATTATTGTGACTACTTCTGTAAAAGCTCACATTTTTTTTAAAACTCTACCACATCTACTTATACAACCATCATGTTTTCTTTCTGTGTCGCATTTGTTTGTTCCAAAAATTTCCCAAAATTATAGAATTCCATCTTAGACACTATCATAACAGTTTGTTTTACTATCAAAACCTCTATCACAATAGTTCTGCACCTTTACATAGTCTAAAAATACACTTTCAAACATTTCCATCCTACCTTGCAAACTTGGTTTACCTAGAGTTTATCATCATCATAGCTCTCTTAGATCAAACATTAATTAAATTTACATCACACCTTCTTAGTATCCTTAAACAACGTTAGTCTTCTTGGACCATCTTTTGCATTATCATCTTTCATCAACATTAAACTAGCCTTTGGATACCAAATCAACCACACCTTATTGACCTCATCATTTTGCTAGTGTCTCTTGATCCAATCAACCTAGCATATTACAGTCCTATAGAATTTAGTGGAAATCATCTTCCCTCTAAGTTTCTAGATCATTATCATCCTTCTTTACTTGCACTTACAAGTCTAGTTCAAGTAGACACATCAAACTATCCTTCCATCAACAACTTGAGACTTAGCATACATCTATCAAACTTGGTTAACATCCTTTGAATAGCATAATTTTCAAAACATCCCAAAAATCCACTCATACTCTCATCATAGGGTTGAGTACAAAAAATATAGTATTATTTCAAAACATCCCAAAAATATACTCACACTCTCATCATAGGGTTGGGTATCAAAAATCTAGGCATCTTTAATCATTCAAAAATTAAAACCAATCTTTGTCATATAAAATCCAAAAATCAGCATCAAAACAACATCTCTTTTGTCCAAAATGCTTACCAACACCCCTTTTTGAAGGGCATTCTCAAACTCAAAACCCAAATAAGAAATTACATCCTTCATTTCAAATCTCTCACCATACATCACGCTTCCCTGAGAACGTTTATAACTTTATGACAACAACAAGGTCTCAACATAGAAAGAGAATGGCAAAGCACACAAGTAGTTCTAGTGGACCTACCACCACCAATATGGTAAGAGACCTAGTGTCTCTCAATGGAAAAAAAACAACCAATATTGGTGCAAAATATGAAATTGAAGCCCTTGTTGATATGAAAATCAAAATATGTTGTTTGCTGATAAAAAAATCAGACTTGTGGTTTTTGTTTGATTTGAATGTTTTCAATGTTATTTGAGGTTTTCAATGAAAATACAAACATATGGACAACATTGCTAGCAAATAGGAAGCATAACATCAGATATAGCTTTACAATACTCAAGGAAAATATGACTTGAGAGAACAAAATCTGATTTATTTCATTATCCAATAATTACAAAGCATTTATTAAATCAGATATGAATGAACCTGAGAGAAAGCATGTTTGGAAACCCTTGAATTTGTTGTTGTAGCTGATACCATGAATTTCCACACACTTTAATTGTTGTTGAGTTTTCTTTCAGCCTAGCTGCCTTCAAAAAAGAAGAAACAGAGCCCAAAGCTAAGGTGTATTGGCCTCCAAGGAAAGGACGCCTCTCCCTAGGTGTTGTACGATTGCACCAACAACAACAACCTCTTCAAAATGTAATTGATAGTTTTTCCATTTGATGGTAGAAACTAATCATAAAGTAGGCAAGCAAATATTTGATAAAACCCTCTAAATTCTTTGTAGAAAACTCTCAAAATCTTTAGATTCACCCCAAATAGAACTCCTAAATGAAGCCCTCCTGTTGCCACAATTCAGTGGATCTTTCACCACTTCAAAGCCGCTACAAACACTTGAGAATTTATGAAAATCTTCAAGCAACTAGGTGAAACCCTTGTACAAACTTGCATACAAAACCAAGAAGAAATTTCACAAACTCAAATGCTCACAAAAAGGTGAGGTTGGTTTGTGAAAGGAGGCTTTATATGCTCTCCCCAGAAAGTATGATTTCTCCTCTTTTAGAATCATTTAAATTATATTTTAATACTTTTAAGTGGCATAATTCAAGGGTCATGGCCTCATGGGCCCCTTTATAACTTAAAGCTACATTTATAACATATGCTTTAAAAATGAATTTTAATAATTGATTTCATCATAAAGTCAACTCATTTAACCATTGAATATTCTCAAATATTATATTACCATGTGCCCTGCCAAAATTAGTAACTCCATGCTCCCGACTTACTATAAATAGTAAGTCTCTCCAAATGTGCCAAGTAACAACTGCAAAGCCCCATCAAAGGTTGTCATTTCCTCTGAAGATTTTCTAGTTGCCTTTGATATAAATGGAAACCCCAACTCCTAGAAAAAGTCGCTTACTATAAATAGTAAGTGTGTCAAATAGATTCCAACGAAGGTCAACCTGAACACCCACTGAACACTGGAGGAAAATCCACCTCAAACAATACCAAATGAGACCCCCTAACCATCTTCTCTAGCCTATGAAGGTCAAGAATTTAGGCTAAGCAACCTATCAACATGTCTGGGCTAGAAAGGGGACATTATATTCTACCCTCCCAAAGATTGCTTGTCCCCAAACAATCCCTACAAAAAGGAACACACCACTCCACTTGGATCCCATGGATAGTGTTTTGTATTGTCCCTGCTAGCCACAACTATCTCTTGTAACTCCCACAACTGATTAGCTAGAATAGCATGAGGTACCCTGTAAACCTCAGTGTTGTCTTTCATAGGAGCAAGAAACTCATGAGGAAGCAAATCAAACAGCAAGCAACACTTGCTTCCAACCTTTGCACAAGATATGTTGTCATCCAACATGTCCAACACGTGCATATCAGAACTATGTACCTGGTATAACTCATGTACACATGGATCAAAAGTGAAGTTGTATGCACTCAACACCATGTATACACCTATAAACTCCTCAGTGAGTTGTGTTTGTAATCTTGGTACACTATAAGGACTCCAAACATCATTTTCACTGCTCATCTCAAAACTAAGGTCTAGAGTGTGATCAACATCCAACTCAAAGAGTAGATTGTGATAGGACCAAGTAACATCCACCTCAAACAAAGGGTTGTTCACAAACTGAAAAACACCACCAAATTGATCAAGAACATGCAACTCTGGACCCTGAGTACCATGAGGTCAGTAAACACCTCCTGAAATATCTCATGTTCTATCTTCTCATCCTCCTCATGAATGAGATAAATAATGCAAGATCCCATCTGCAATCCCCCTCAACACATAACACCTACCACTAGACTCAAAATACATCTCAATCCTTGACAAGTTGAGGATGAACTCTCCAATATCCTAGAGCCATCTCATACCCAAAACCACATCAATCTCACCCATGTTGACTACATAGAAATTTGTCTGCATCTCATAGTCATCAAGCATGATTGTAAGACTACAAATCCATCAAGTGCAGGTGAGACTATAGCCATCTGCAACCTAGAATTTGAAACTAGTGAATGCCTCTATCTAGAGTCTACACCTGCTAACAAAACTCCAGTTGATGAAATTATGTGTAGCCCCAGTGTCCAACATAGCTAGGAATTTTTGTCCATCCACAAACCCTCTGACCCTGAAAGATGATCCACTGGGTGGTCTAGCTAATAATGCCAATGGGGATAGGTTGGCATCAGGTCCCAACTCTAGTGAGGCTTGATCAGCCTCAACATCCTCCAAAAAAACTTGTTGATTTGAAGACTCTGACTCATCGTCATCATATTAAGCCCACATAACATGGTTAGCTTTTCCCTTTGTCCTCAAAGGACAATCATGAACTCTATTGTAGGGCTCCTTGCACTAGTAAAATAGTTGTTTCCTCCTCAACTCGTCCCATGTTGCATCTTCTGGTTTTTCAATTTCCTTCTTCTGATCAACAATAGTGGAATGTTCCTCCTCTACAGGAAAGGTAATAGACTTAGGCTGGAACTACTTCTTCAGGGAAGCTAACTCCATGCTCCTTGCCTTCTTAATGGCTCCATGAAAGTAGGTTGGATCAAAGGCCTTGGTCCAACCTCTCAATGGATCCTACAACCCCTCAGTGAACAACAACACCAACCTCTTCTCTGTCAAGTCTGACACCATGACTGTTAGCCACTGAAACTCGTTGATGTAAGCATCCAGGCTATTAGTCTGTCTCAACTATGCAAGCTCTCTAAAATAAACATCTGGATCCTTCTTATCAAAA
>VDFB02384279.1:0-10129 GCA_007258455.2 Sequoia sempervirens
CTTTATTTGGTGTTACATTACAATTTAGCATGGAGTAGGAAAACTGCTTTCTTAGCTCATTTGTTCCTCAACATAGTAGTGATGCAGATTGCATCGCCTGCCATTCCCATGCGTAGATACATAGACAAGACTCCCAAGGTGTCCTTGAAACGTGGCAGGTAAACTAATCTCATGAGGTGATCAGTGAAATAGATTCCCCACTCAAATCGCCTAGAGGTCAGTTAACATTGTAAATGAAACACTCCAGCAAACTAAAGTTGTGTGCATGCACCTGGGACAAGAAGTGTTTATTGATAATATTGCATATGACTCCCTCCTCCACATCATTGTTGATGAGGAATACCTCCTTGAGTTGGTCTACAACCAACCTCCACACATCACTGCATTCCACACCCTCAATGGTGAGTAAATAAATCTTAATCTCATAAACAACATCATTGGAAGAACTCAACATATCTAAGACAATAATTATCATTAAGCAAAATGAGAAGCACTTTAGCTAATTTATAGAATGGGAGGGTTAAGTTAGTGGAGTCTGATTGAAGGAAATTAATGCAAGAAAGGACACTTAAATTTCCTAAAACTTAATGAACTTGGCAAAGGGGAGCACCGGGCCCTAAGGAGCATTTCAAGGAGCAGTCTTGAGGGGTGGGGAGGACATTCCAAGCATTTCCAAAGCATCAATTATGACCTTTTGGAGCCTATAATGGCATTTGGTATGAATAAATGTAATAAGAATGTTAAAAGTTCTAAGGTTCCTGATAAGGAATCTAGGTTAGAAATGCAATGTAAAGGGAAAATCATGTTCTAGGGATTTGATTAGTGATCTAATGCTTTAGGTTGGTCAAATAAACTTGGATATTGAATATCCAATAGTTTTTAGGTGATAGATTTTAATAAAATGTAAGTTTGCAATTTCAAATTTTTGAATTTTAGTTTAGGCGGGAAAGGGAGTTTTGAGAGTTTTAGAGTAAATTAAGCAATGTAATCAATCCAAATCGGTTGGATCAGTTGGAGAATGGGTTTATAACCCTAAAATGTTCATTTGTACGGAGGTTAGGTGATTGGTGAAAGCATTGTACGGACTGTTCTTAGAAAATACAACAAAATTTCTGTTTTCTTGCAATTTTCTGTGTTTTTTTGATGAACCATTGAATCTTATTGAAGTTATCTGCATTTGGATGCTTTAGTAATTTGTATTTACATGTTTTAACACCACTCACATGTTCTGATAAGGGAAATAGATCAATTCTTGCATGTTTTAATTGACTGTCCACAGGAAAAGTTTAGATTTTTCTCTGTTTTGAGAGTTCTAATGAAGGAATGATCCATTTCATGGAGTATTATGACTGAAAATATATGAAATGGATCACATATGACATGGATCATAAGAAAATAACAAATAAATGTGCAGGGAAGAGGAAAACTGAAGTGTGCACAATGATTTAGCATGAAAAAGGCATGAAGATGGACCCTAGGGTACTTAACAGCGAATGATGCACTTGTAACAAGGGTATATTTTTGGAGTTCTGTGGTTGTGAAATGTTGAATGAATGGTGAAAGTTAGAATTTAAGACTTGGAAGTGTTGGAAGACCCTAGAATCAAAAAGTCCACAGTTTTTTGAGGCAAGTTGAGGAGGGTTTGTGTTGGGCATGTTAGAGGTGTCATAGAGGTCTAAAACTTGGGATTACGTGGTTTGAGCCATTTAATTTGCCCTCAAGGTTTTAAAATGATTGGATAAGTTTGAAGATTGCTTACGTTTGTTAAATTGACCTATTTTCATATTTTTCCCATGGTGATGTATTGGAAGTCTAAAGTTGGTCAAGGGAGTTATATCACGATGTTAGAAGTATGTTATGTAAGTCATGTGGTGTCTAAATCCATATTTTATTTATTGGATTTTTTAGAGCGTGGAAGTGTAAAATTAAACCCAAACTAGGTTGCACATTACTCTGAGGAGGACATGCTATATGGTGGAATTTTGATGAGTTCTTTGAAACCCATTTTGAAATTGATGTAAATCATTTGTAGATCATTTTAGAGTCTCCTTCCTCTACACATGGTAGTATCCAGGCTTGAGTGAGTAGGTCCTTTAAAAGGGATTCAAAATACTTAATGGCACGAAAGAATCCAATTGGCAAGAGAGTTGGAAGAGTTGAGAAGGAGATCTTGGAGAGGAGAGAAGAAAGAAAGGAACAAGAAGTAGCAAGAGCAAGAGGAAGAGGAAATGGAAAGGGAGAGAGAGACCATGAAAGCAAGGGTAAATAACCTTGAGAGGAGTAGGAGGAGAGAAGACCAAGAAGACCAAGAAGACAATGATGAAGATGAAGAGCATGTGAGGGTAAATCAGGAACATCAAGCAGATGAGACAGAGGACCCTAAGGAAAGGAGGTTACTGAGATTGTTGAAGGCAGTACAAGGTCATGGAGGGAAGAGTCACATAGACTTGCCTATCTATCAAGGGAAGATGGATAGTGAAGAGGTGTTGGGATGGCTTGATGCCTTAGAAAACTACTTTGAGTTTGAAGAGATGGATGAAGAGAGGAAGGTTAAGTTTTCCAAAACCAAGTTGAGAGGCACAACACTGACATGGTGGACTAGTTTTCAAAAAGATAGGATGGCTAGAGGATTGGAAAAAGTTTCTACATGGGCAAGGATGAAGAGTTTGGTCAAGGAGCAATTCCTACCATCTGATTATACCATTCATGTGAAAAGGATGAGGCAAAATTTAAAGCAAAAGGACTTGGATGTGATGTCCTATACTGAGCAATTTCACAAGCTTAGTATCAGAGGAGGTTATGAAGAAGAGGATGAGAAAATAGCTAGGTACATCAATGGATTGAGGTACAATCTACAAGATGAGATTGGTTTGCAATTTCCAAGGACATTGGGAGAATGTTCTCAGTTGGCCATTAGAGTAGAAGAAAAGGTGAAAAGGAAGCAAGAAAGATCAAACAATGGTGGAAGAGGAGGTAGTTCAAACAAGGGCAGAGGTAATAGAGAGCAAGGACAAGGCAGTAATGATAAAAGCAGCAATGACAAGGGTAAGGAGATACTGATCAAAGAGGTGGATACTCTCCAAGAGGAGGAGGCAGATTTGGACAAGGTAGAGGACCATTCACAGGCAGATGTTTTAATTGCAATGAACCAGGGCATCCTTCCTTCAAGTGTCCTAAGTGGGAACAAGCTGATAAAGGCAAAGAAAGGAGAGCTACCTTGGTGCAAGAAGAAGAAGATAAGAAGGAGGAACCAAAAACATTTATGGCAGACCCTGTGACTGATGGTGAGTTTCTCATGATCAAGCAAGGAGAAAGACTTCATCAAGAACCAAAGGTAACCATTTTCAAAACAAATTGTCTCAGTCATGGTAAGATCTACATAATACTCATAGATTCAAGGTCACATAGCAATTTAGTTTCACTTGATATGGTAACCAAGCTAGGGATTGAAACTTTTGATCATCCTACTCCCTACAAGGCCACTTGGGTAACTCAAGGACAACATGTAGAGATTGGTAAGAGAGCTTTTGTTGATTTCTCAATTGGTTCATATCAGGATAGAGTGCTTTGTGATGTTATTCCAATGACTTGTGGTCATATTATCTTGGGAAGGCCATGGCAGTATATTAGAAGAACTTTGCATGATGGGTTTCTTAACACCTATTTGGTTCACAAGGGAGATGTTAAATATCAGTTGGTTCCTTTACCTTTGGAGCAGTCTAATAATAGTTTTGTGATTTTTTTTGAGAAGAGTTTATAGGTGAATAAGCAGGGTGAAACAGGGGAAGGCATTGGTAAGCTGAAAAGAGATAAGTTGCAGCAGGGTTATGAGATGGACAGTCCATCAAATCAGTCCTTGTGGGATCTAGATAGTATCAGGGTTGGTGGCATTGAATGCCCTATAAATGATGGTGTTAATAGTGAAGTTCTTTCACAAAGGAGGCAGTGGAATGAGGGCAGGAGCAGGGCACAAGAAACCACTATTATCAAGCAGCAAAGAAGACAAACCAGACCCTGTTTTGGTTCTCCTATGATACATGTTAAGAATCCAGATTGGAAAAAGAGAAAGACAGTGACTTTGGGGGACTACCTGCCTTCTCATTGGAAGATGAAAACTCATGTGAACAAAAGGTCTTTTGGTGGCAACACATGGGACACTTCTTGGGACAAGAGTTTTTTCTTTCCTGGGGAGAATGGTGCAGGAGCACCCAGGGCCTTCAAGGAGCATTTCAAGAACCAAGAGAGTGCAGGGGTCAGGAGGACCTTCCAAGCATTTCAAAGCATCAATTATGATGTATTGGAGCCTATAATGGCATTTGGTATGAATAAATGTAATAATAATGTTGAAAGTTCTAATGGTCCTAATAGGGAATCTAGTTTAAAAAATGCAATGTAAAGGGAAAACTATGTTCCAGGGGTTTGATTAGTGATATAATGCTTTAGGTTGGTCAAATAAACTTGGATATTGAATATCCAATAGCTTTTAGGGGGTAGATGTTAATAAATTCCAAGTTTACAATTTCAAATTTTTAAATTTTAGTTTAGGCGGGAAAGGGAGTTTTGAGAGTTTTAGAGTAAATTAAGCAATGAAATTAATCCAAATCAGTTGGATCAGTTGGATCAGTTGGAGAATGAGTTTATAACCCTAAAATCATCATTTGTATGGAGTTTAGGTGGTTGGTGAAAGCATTGTACGGACTGTTCTCAGAAAATACAAAAAAATTTCTGTTTTCTTGCAATTTTCTATGTTTTTTTGATGAACCATTGAATCTTATTGAAGTTATCTACATTTGGATGCTTTAGTAATTTTTATTTACATGTTTTAACATCACTCACACATTCTGATAATGGAAATAGATCAATTCTTGCACGTTTTTGCTGACTGTCCACATGAAAAGTGTAGATTTTGCCCTATTCTGAGAGATTTTATGAAGGAATGATCCATTTCATGGAGTATAATGACTGAAAATATATGAAATGGATCAAAATTGACATGTAACATAAGAGACTAACAAGTAAATGTGCAGGGAAGAGAAAAAAATTAATATGTGCACAGTGATTTAGCATGAAAAAGGCATGAAGATGGACCCTAGGGTATAGTAGCGAATGATATGCCTTAACAAGAGGTATATTTTTGAGTTCTAATAGTTTTGAAATGTTGAATGAATGGTGAAAAGTTAAAATTTAAGACCTGGAAGTGTTTGGAAGACCTAGAATCAAAAATCCCTAGTTTTTGAGGCAAGTTGAGAAGGGATTTGTGCTGGAGCGTGTTAGAGGTGTCATAGAGGTCTAAAAAATTGGATTATGTGGTTTTGAGCCATTTAATTTTCTTCCTAAAGGTTTCAATATGATTGGATAAGTTTGAAGGGTACTTCCTTTGTTAAATTGACCTATTTTCCTTGTTTTTCCCATGGTGATGTATTGGAAGTCTAAACTGGTCCAAGGGAGTTATATCTGATATTGAAGTATGTTATGTAAGTCCTTAATGGGTGTCTAAATCCATATTTTATTTGTTAAGTGTTTTGGAAGCGTGAGTGTAAAGTGGACTTAAACTAGGTTGTCTATGTTACGAGGGATGACATGCTATATGGTGGAATTTTGATGAGTTCTTTGAAACCCATTTTGAAATTGATTGAAGATCATTTGTGAGTCATTTTGAGAGGTCTCCACCTTGCTCTACATCAACTTGGCAAAGTAATGTGATGGTAATTTAGTAGAGTGGCTTTTGGCATCAAAGAAATTTTTTGTATTTAAATAATTTATATGGAAACAATCTTAGGTGGCATATTATTAACTATCAAAAGTGAGAAGTTGCAGATTGTTCGCATGAGTGTGTTGCCATGGGGGCTATAAATAGAGAGCATCGATAAATTCCCTTGTATTTTCAATAAGAAATTGTGATGCAATCATAACCACTCTTAAAAATAGTCATTAATGACTATATGTCATGATTAGAAAGAAATCAGTTGGTCTCCTACAAACCGCTTATTCAACCAGATGGTGTTTATCATTCTTCCAAGAATTTGTTTCCAAGAAAATACTGGCAATTATGATGTAAAGATTTAAATAAGTTTCATTTGGACAATGCAAGGGTCTGAAATTTTTATCCCCCTTGCACTACGATGCATGAGAGAGACTCGATCTTAATTGAAGGATCAATTTTATAGTTTTGATTTTTTTTGTAGATGTTTATTGTCTATGAGCAATAAATTTTAAATGAAATGCTTAATGCTTATGAATAAGTTTGTGAGCTTTGATAGGTGTTATGGATATTCCTTCCCTATGAAGATGTGTTATTCTTTGGTATTTTTTTCATGTTTCTTCAATTAATATTGAAATTGCAGTGAGTCGAGTCAACTTACTATTGATAGTCTAATATGTGAGTCATGATATTGATAGTTTTTCAATTTAATTTTTAGTTTAGTTATTTGTTCTAAATTAATTTTAATCGCATCTATTTCATGGCTATGGATAGGTGTTAGTCTACCATTTTTTCTTTTTGGTTAAAAGCATACCCCTAATTTCATAAAATTCATAAAATAAAAAAAATCATTTCTTATGAGGGAGTTGTACCTCTTAAAATTTAGAGGAAGATCACCAATGCAATGGTGATCTCCCCAACTATTGGTGATCGATTAATTCTTCTTTCAGGTAGAATGGAGTCAATCTAAATTGATCATTTAAAGAAAAAAATTGTCAACCAAAACCACGTAAATCTCATGTCTCCTTGTGCATGTGTGTGTTTTCTATCTCTTTCTCTTTGTTGTTGATTTGATTATTGCTATAAATTTCATTGGTAAAGTTTTTTGAAGGTGTTAAAGATTCAAATTGCTATATTCTTCTCTATTATTGCTTTGATTAAAGTTTTATCTTTATCTGCTAAAGGAGTTTGAGTTGTGTTGAAAGTTTCAAGTTCCAAAGGGTTTAAGTTTTGTGTAGACTGATTCACCCCATGTCAGTCTTTGAAAGTGTTCAACAATTGGTATCAGAGCCAAGTTCCTTTGTAGAAGACTAATAGTTTGAGGAAAAGATCCGGGATGACACATGATGGTTCATACAAGGGTCTTGTTGGAAATTGTTGTCAACATTGGTTGTTAGTTGTAATTGATGTCAGCACTTGAGTAATATGTGTTAGTCCTTAGCATTAGTTTTATTTGTTATATTTAGTTTGGAAAAACATTGATTGGATGAGATGCCTTATCAAAGAAGAGGAGAGTTGAAGAATTTCATGGTTGGATGCCATTCCTTATCAGAGAAGATCTGAATAAGTTCATGGTTGGATTCCAGCCTTATTAAGGAAGAACTGAAGAATTTCATGATTGGATGTCATTCCTTATCAAAGAAGAGAGTTGAATAATTTCATGATTGGATGGCAAGCTTTATCAAAGAAGCATTATTAGTGATGCTCATATAACACATTATTACTATCAACAAAGTTGATTTCATAATGTTATATTAAGATGAGGATTAGAATCATTAAGATGAATATTAGAAGCATTAAGATGGGGATTAGAAGCATGAAAAATGTTGGAGAGATTTTTTTGAAGGCATATAGTATGTCTCATGCTCTCTTTATGTTCTTGATAATAAATGTGTTGTTGAAAGGAAATTTTGGTCTCTATAAGTTGCTCAAATGTTTCTAGTTCAGGAAGTTGCATTGAAGTCTATATGAGAGAATGCTCCAAATTCCTCCACTGTTGTAGCTTTCATCTTGCAGTTTGATATTCAATTTCAGTGCTTTTTGTATGTTGCACTCCTATCTTTTTAGGTCTCTTGTGTTTTCGATGAGGTTCCTATGAATTGTAGAAGGTTGTCAGTGTTTATAGTTGATTGAATTGGTCCAAGAAATGCTCTACATTTCTCCACATTAATGTCTCTACTCCTACAACTTGGTGAATATGCTCACAAAATTTGTGTTGTAACATACCCATTTAATCTACACAGTAATTTTTCCTATGTTTTAACCTCAAGTAAATAGCTTAAGTATGAAGCCATCGTGAGCAATACAATTTTTCTTTTCATGCATAAAGATAACATGCATATTTGAAATGATAATATCTTTCCAAATTTTCCCATTGCATTATATCAAGTATTACATCTTTCCAAAGTGTAGATTTTTTATTACATAATTTTATGAAAACATTAAAACATTTCTCTTTTACAATCTTTCCATCATAATGGATAGAAAACACATACATGGCTCCATTGAGCTTTTTTTCAACAAATATACGAATGGTCTAGGTTCCCTCCATCAAATCTTGGTTGCCAACTGATGAGGACAAGCATCACTCAAGCACTTTTCTGCCAACCTTGGGTTAACTGCAGTCCCCCACACATCTACCAAACTTGGTAAGATGTCCCTACCCTTCGACGAAGAGATTGGTTTGGTAACCTCATAATAAAAATGAGTTTTCCTAAGATTGGTGTTGTGTCCTACATATCTAGAACTATCACACAATGGATACAACCTATCATATGACATTACCTGCCTAGTATGTAAGCCTAGAACATAGTGAACTGATAGTGTATACAGTGGCAACATACACTACTTTGTCTAAAGTATTCATCACCCCTAATTCTAAATGAGTGTCGCATGCTCATCCACCTTCCTAGCTCAATTTGTATTTGACCATTCATATTCTATGCATAGGCTATTCCCTTTCCCATGGATTAATCTAACCCCAAGAACAACCTATTATCTCTTACATTTACTATGACACTTCATCTAGGTAATTTAAAGTAATTTTATGACTTAACTATGATAAAAATCTGCTATAAAATCTTGACTATAATGTAGTATATAATGCTACTATAGACACCCATTCCTTAATATGGAATATTTACATACACTCAAACTTAAAGATCCCTAGACTAGGAACATCAAGATACCTTCATTTTCACATAAGAAGAGAATAACCTTTCCAAAACAAACAACTTTAAAAAATTCCCACACAAGAAAACAATATCACACAATCTTTCAAAAACACATAAATCATAAAAGAGTGGAAATTGGCATGCATGTTTGTGCAATGCTCCAATTGATAAAACTAGACTCCTAGCTCAGCCTTCCCAAAATCAGCGAGTAATACTTCACTACCTCTCTTCCACTCACCAAATTCTTACACTCAAAATCCTCTCACCAACTCACAACTTAGAAAATTAGAATAGCAAAAACTCAAAAATAAAGTATCTTGAGTGAGCACAATGCATCCCAAGTGATGGAGAAATCACTTCTATTTATACCCAAATGTGAGCAACTGAAGGCTAAAAACAAGCTATCAAAGATGACACTCATTCCAAGTGTTCTAAATGATTCGACTCGGCATGAAAAAGAAAATGTAACTGCTAAAATCATTGCACCATAAACATAGACATAGATAGATTTCACATTGAAGAATGAGTTGCCCACTCTAATGGTTAGAAAGAATATCAATAAAAAATGCAAGGTTAATGTCTTCTATGGGTCGACTTATTTGGCCAGGTTCACTTTTGACCATTTCCTATATTTCATTGGCTTCATATGTTGAAATTCATATTGCAGGTTTAGACTTCTAAATGGGTTGAACATAAGTTGATACCACCAAAACATCATGCACCCTATCTTTTGGGTCGTTGCTTACTAAAGACCAATTCTTATGTTTCCTATACGTTGCATTTCATGTTTGACTAAGTCTTTGGCTATTATACATTTCACTTTGGTTGCATTTGATACTATGTGCTTATTCTTAGTGTTGCCAATACTTCACTTAACTTAGCATTTAAATACTTTATGCATAAGCATTGCTTATGTTTATGCACTACTACATATTTTAATGCTATTCCTTTAATACTGTGTTATATACTTCATGTATGTGATGCACATTTCACACAGTTTATGCTATGTTCAATATGCTATGTGCTTTAATAAATAAATCAACGCTATTGAAATCTTTAACACATATATTTAATATATATATACCACAAAATATGTATATATGTATATGTATATATATATGTATCTCCACATATAAGTTTATAAAATTCTTTATTCAATATTTGAATATACTTTACATACTCTCATATTTCATATATTGATGCATGAGTGTATTAATATATACATATATATATATATATATATATATTAATATAC